>DWHO01004962.1:0-10650 GCA_018247575.1 Eurytides lysithous rurik | reverse complement strand
GTCGTGGTACTAATCCGGTTCGAGCCGGCCCATTCGGCAGCGGGAACAGCTGCGTGGCTCTACCACCGTAAAAATTTTCCGTTTTATTCAAATACATCCTTTGACACCTGCAGGATATCGATAAATGTACTTGAAATCGATTTTTATTCACAGGTGTATTCGAAGCGGCGTTATAGATAAGGATAGCGCAGCGATAGTCAGGGCGAAATCGTGTCTCGCGGCCAGCCGGCAGGAGATAGTCGCTCGGAAAGCCGCCAGGGACCTCTTCGCCAGGTGAGCACCTCCATGGATTTTGTCGACTTTATAATCCTACCCGACCGCCGAAGGAGAGTAATGACTTTTTAAGTTTCGAAAATAATAAGTTAAATTTTTGAAGAATACTCGTATACGTTATAAAGGTGACCCTATTCTCGCCTCGTGTGAGATTGTTTTTATTTTATTTTTAAGTGTTTCTTACAGATATTATTTCTACGCCACCTATGACCTGTTGTGACTATTTCTTTAATTTAATAGTTTGATGATGCTGACCTGAATTGTCTGTATAGTGGAATGCATGTAGATTAGAAACTGTCAGTTGCTAAGTAAATGTGTTAAAATTAATCTATTCATGTGTAAACGTAAGGACTTAGGTCAATCCTATAGTATCACTCTTCCCACTTATAAAACACTTTAACGCGAGCAAGTATTATATTTGCACTTCACTCAAATCACACTAAGACTTATTGTCACAACCAAGTAGTAGCACGGAATGATGGTCTCGGATTAGGTACCTCTTTTATATAGGGGTAGGATAATAATCCTACCCTCGTCCCCGACCACTGTGCCACAAATTATACTTATGAGCATAGCATATAAAATAAAGATTTTTACACATGTATATATAAATGTGTTACATAATTTCACACAGACAGATGCCTAGATTAGGAATAGTCAGTTATCTGTAGTTCGTATAAATATTTGCCCGGGTGGGAATCGAGCCCACGACATGCAACGCCGAAGCCAATAGCTCAGCAACTGTGCCCAACGGGTCTTCACTTTGATATATTTATCGCTTAATGTTACAGTTTGTCTAATGGAGAGCAGTATATTACCACTGCTCAGTTGGAGAGGCGGATACGCGAAATTTGCACGACTACCCTCAAAAAGGATTTAGAAGACAGCGACGGAACCGATGAGGACACACCAGGTGGGACAAATATCTGCTTATAATTTTTTGTTTGATTGTCAACTGATTTTGCTAAGAACTGGTTTATTTATTTCTTCAATTAATTGCAATATCTTACAAATAGGATCTCTATATGATCAAATGTAATACGTAAACCGCACAAATCTTTGTCACGTCTGAGGAACCTACTACAAATCACCACGCCATCCGTGTGATCTACACTATAATATCCGCTGTGCAGTTGGCTGATCTCTTATAAGATGGCCGCCGTGGGCGAAACCGGTCTCGAATTTATTACAGATATATCATTGATTGGTATCATAAAAAATTTGGTACGGACTTAATAGTGGTCTTGGAACCAAGATTCGTTCTTCTAATTCGCAACAGCTTGACAATGCATAAGCAATTTAATGTCGTCGTCGCAAAGTAAGTTTTGATATCAGATTGTTGTATTGACAGACGAGGCGCGCGCTCTGGATGGCGAGCAGGCCTTGGAGCCTTCTCAACCGGAGGCCGCTGGTGACCACCAACACGCAAATGGTACTATACGCCCCCAATCTACAGACGACGGTACGCACCATCCCAATTTTGAAAACAAAAAGTAAATGACTGCTGAGAGCAGTTTTTTCTTTAGAATAGGAGGCAAACGTGCGAACGGCTTATCTGATGGTAAGCGATCACCGTCGCTCTTAGGCATTCGCAACATTACAGAAAGTACAGATGCAGGAGTGAGAGGGAGGGAAAAGGAAAGAGAGAGCGGGAGGGACGGAGAGGTTGCGGGAGGCGATGGAGTCAGAGGTAGGAAAGGTAGTGAGAGAGGGAAGAAGGGGCGAGAGGGGGTGGGCCACCTCACTCACCGGACGAAACGCGACAAAAACACTTTCACTTTACGCCGTTTGTCTGAGAGGTCGTGGTACTTATCCGGTTCGAGCCCATACAGCAGCGAGTACAGCCTTCAGCGTTCCTTACTGAGGAACTATGATTACGATTAATATTTTTTTCCTTTTTTTAATAAGAATAAACAATAAGAATAATATGATAATCACTAAACATATTGAGATAAAATTCTTTTAGTTTTGTGATGTATAAATTCTAATATTTAAGTAACAAACACTCAGTCTATTTCGACCTTAAGATTATTAATTGGTAGTTTTCCATAGTTATGGTTATCAGCCAACACCAGTGAAATGCTTCTTTCAACCGTCTAATAGTAAAGAAGAAATATGCCATCCACAGATTACCCGGATCCGGTTAACCGGCACGAGGACATTCGCAACCTGACCGTCGACAACCTAGTCTCGGCCGCGGTCGATTACTGTCAAGGCGAATTGCCTCTAGTCAGCTATGAATTGACCCTGACCGGCCCAGGAGTCAAATCCCTGGACCACATACCGCTATTACACCAGGCTTTCCTCCACCCAATAGTGTTCGTCCAAGTTCTATACCTGAAATTACTTTACTACTTTGGTGGCTTCTCCTTCCGACTATCCAACGTCGAGCTGGCCATACTACTTGCCGCTTACCTCTCAGCCAGTGCCGAGAATCTCTACCACTTGGTTCCATTAGCCCTGTATTACTTCAGCTTTGTCGCGATGGTCGTGTGCACTTTCAAGATGCTGTTGGCGAAACGTCAGTTTATCGATTTCCGAATGTGGTCCGGGTTGTTTCTGCGTTACAGCGACGGTGGTTTAGAGCCGGACAGGTCGGAGAACCTGTTCGTGAGGAACAATCTGTTCCCGTTCGTGCAGTTCTTCCTCGCGCTGCTGGTGAATCTGTTCCTTTGCCCCTTCGTCGCGAACCGCTGGGTGCCCTTCTCAGAGTTGTGCGTCCTTTCCTTCTTCCTCATGTTCCTCACTCTGTTCTCGTTCGGCACCAGCGGCCCCTATCCTGACCCTTTGGCCCTTTTGTCCTTCGGTATAAACGTCCTTGCCAAGTATCCCTACGAGAAGGATACAGTCGTCCATCAAGGCTGGCGTTTCCTCGACCTGCATATATCCAACTACCCGTCTTACATACTGGGGAACAGTATAGAGTTTTGCGTCAACTCTAGAATGTTCCTATCGCTGTTGATACCGGTGATATTGACACTAATGGCGCGCAGGAATAACTGGCAGGGTTTCTTCAAGTACACACTGCCGCATTGCGTCACCTTAAGCTGGTTGCAGATGTTCATAACTTGTTCACACGGTTGTACGGCGTATGGATTAATAAGGGGCACTTTGGCCCTGGTCTGCTCATTTCTCTTTTTACCCCTGTTGGGGGTGATAACAGTGACTCTGCCCGTACTAGCCGCCCTCCAGTATATCACCCTTTCTCGATTGTTCTATGCCGCATCGATTCTAGTCGGTTTCGCGACCAGCCTTACGGTCACCTGCCTGTTGGCCAAGTCTGAAGCTACCAAGAGATTCGTCACTCCGTTTCAGGTGCGTATCTAATCTCCCACTGTCATGTCAAATTCATTTAATATTATATTTATAGATTTAGAGAACAGCTATAAAGCATCGCTTATAGGATAAATGAAAGAATATCTATATCAATAAACTTGTTTATAACATAGTAAAGTGCATACCAATGGGCAAAGATTAATTATTACTTACTTTTACTTAATAGTAATAGGACATATTAGATATTTTTTGGTTGAAACTTAAATTATTTCTATTACCTGTTTATTTTTTTTAGTGAGCGTGCGTGAGAAGCAAATATTAATATAGCCATATTTATTTAACATAGCACTCAATTTCTAGTAAGTTGTAATACTTGTATTAGCGCTATTTACCTGATTATTCTAATAAACTTGGTTTTCTACTGACTCCCTTCAAATATACTGAATTAAAATTGTCACTTTTAACGTTTATTTGCTGGTTAATTAACCTTATCTTGCAACTTTTACGGTACGTTTAGCTCGTCATCGGTCTAGTCACACTGATATACCTCGGCAACCAACTGATAGGGGACATACAGGACGACGGCCTCCCTTCTGGCCTCATAGAGCTGATAGGCGACGACAAATCGAGCATAAAGAACCTACTGAAAAACGAGTTCATTTCCGATTTCGAGGACAACGGCTACCACATAAACTGGGAGGATTATTACAGCCAATGCAATTCGCCATCTTGGGCCGAATCCAACATGGCCGCCACTCAAATCAAATGCGCCGTGTTGGAGGGCGCCCACGTGAATTGGGAGGGTTATATCAGTGAGGTAAGTAATAGATTCTACTATTCAAACGTTCATGTAAATTCTAAGCGGTTATACTATTCTTTTTAGAATCATTGGCCTTTTAAAGCGATAATCCTAAGTGTATACCCGAGTTAAAAATCTTTCACTCTACTGTGCATTGCAAACTTCAAGAGTTACATTATCTCTTTGGGTATGAACAATAATTTTACTTGGGAGTTTATGTGTCATAAATCATAGGTTAAACTGTGTCATATCCGAGCTAAATATCTTTCACTCTACTGTGCATTGCAAACCTCAAGAGGAACAATGTCTCTTTGGGCATGAACAATAATTTTATTTGGTAATTTATGAGTCTTAAATCTTAGGTCACACTGTGTCATATCTGAGCTAAAAATCTTTCACTCTACTGTGCATTGCAAACTTCAAGAGGTACAATGTCTCTTTGGGTATGAACAAAAATTTTACTTGGGAATTTAAGAATCTTAAATCTTAGGTCACACTGTGTCATATCCGAGCTAAAAATCTTTCACTCTACTGTGCATTGCAAATTTCAAGAAGTACTATGTCTCTTTGGATATGAACAATAAATTTAATTGGGAATTTATGTGTCTCAAACCTTAGGTTAAACTGAAAACTGTGAAGAACCAATGGAATGATTTCGTCGCCTGGTTGCCGAGCTTCCTCCAGGAATATTTCAAATGCTACTACGGCGAAGAATACACGACCTTATGTCAGAAGGCGTATTATACTAATTCGATTGGCGGTTGCGAGTTTGTCAGGAGTATTGCCAGGCAGAGTGGGAAAGTTTGCCATCTAGATAATCTGAATGAGTAAGTAATATAATTATGTTTTAACCTTTATATATATGTTTGTCGATATAGAAAAATAGAGGCGACATCTTTATCATGGGCTAATTTTTGTGATTCCTTTCTTGTGTGCGTGTATTTATAAGGTTTGTCCCAAGAAAGTTTTATGAAAACCTGATTGCAATAATTATTTCCTCCATTTTTCACTTGTATTAGCAATATGTCGCTCCAGAGTTTGCTGAGAAAACTTTTTTGAATCTTGTTGAAATTAATTTGAATGTTTTTGAAACTTTTTTTAAATGATAAATGTCTGAAATATTGAAAAGTTAATCATTATCAAATGGGAAGAGAGAGAAAGTGTTCTATTACGGTGTTGGGATTCCTCAAGAATCCTAAACGAAACAACGGAAACGTTGATTTCAAAATGATTACACTGTTAAAGAAAAAAATAATATATTATAATATATATAAAAACAAAAAAAAAACAGGGAAAAGGTCTAGGAATTGAATCGGAATCGCATAGCACGCCGCCGGCAAGACTTAGTTAAAGATGAAAACTATACAATAACTTAGGTTTATTGTAATTCTGGTGCATTGCATTCAAATTTTTGCTAACGTAAACCGAAACGTCGATTACAATGTTACAACTTTATTGAAAGAAAATCACGATAACAGAAAAAAAATTACAGTGGCAGAGCCACACAGCCGTACCCGCTTCCGAATGAGCCGGCTCAAACCGGATAAGTACCATGACCTCATAGAAAATCGTAAATTGGAAGTGCCTGTAGCCCATCCCCCTCTATCCCCTCCCTCTTTCAAACCCCTTAAAAGCTGACAACGCATTTTCAAGTTCTGTTGCAAATGTCCAAGAGCGCCGGTGATCGCTTACCATCAGGAGAGCCGCTTGTTCGTTTATCAGCCTACTCTATAAAGACCAAAAAAGAGAAACGGAAACAAGGGAGGGGCTTGGCAGAAATGAAACTAAATCCTATAAAGAAAAAACCTAAGGTGTTTTGTTAATTTTTCCGCTTTCTAGATACAGCTACGAAATCAAACTGACGATGGAGGCGAGCGGTGGTATTTTGAAGCGACACGCCGATATCACCCTTACGTTGGACCATTACTTTAGCAATTACACGCGACTGTTGCGTGCGGACGACAAAATACGTTTCAAGGGGTTGCTGACGAACGAGCCCGATACTTACTCCATAGGCTCCAGGGATTTCGTTATCAAGGGCTACGAAATAGACTGTATCGAGTGCAAAGACGCCAGGGGCGATATAGTGGCACCCAAACCGACGGTCTCCAAACTGTCCAAACTATTCCGCACCGTGTTGAGCGATTGCCTTGTCTCGGCCAAATACATTTTGAACTTCCTACTCAATCCGGTGGTCGTGTTCAAGTGAGATTGGCCCCTATTGCCACACTCTCACAGTTGTCTTTGTATCGGCAAGCGATCAGGGGTATTAAAGGGTAATGATACTACTAAACGCGATTGGGTTTTGGTAAATTTTGATTGTAAACTGTCTATGATAGTTTGAATGTTGGTAATCCGATGGCTGTGTACTGAAATTGGCTCTTATTTCCATTCTATCAGAGTTGTTTTTGCTACGCGTGATGGGGTTTTAATGAATTTTGCTTTGAAACTGTCTGTAATACGGTTTGAATGTCATTGGGAATCCAATGGTCGTGTTCAAATGAAATTGGTCATGTCATGTGTTTGATAGACATGCAACAATAAAATTAAATTCGTTCTTATTTCAATGTAGTCAAAGTAGTGTTTGGATTGGTAACCTATTAACGGTAGTAAAGAGGGAAAATTTTGGTACGCATGATTGGTCGGGTTTTTTTTTAGTTTTTGATTCGAAACTATCTAACACAGTTTAAATATCTATGTGAATCTGATAGTAGTATTCAAATGAAATTGGTTGTTATTTTCAAAAAAAGTTGTGTTTGATAGGAGTGCGGTAATAAAAGGAAATTATTTGAATACGAACAAAGTTGTATTTGCATTAGCACGATCAGTTCATCGTGTGTAGTAAAAGAGCAACCTTAAAACACATGATTTGGTTTAGTCGTGTTTTTTAACAAAATTGCCTGTAACATATTCTGTATGTCTCTGGGAACTCGATGGCAGTGTTCAAAGGAATTTTGCTGTTATTCTCATAATGTTAGAGTTGCATTGGCGGTCAATTGTGTTTTTTTTTTTTCAAATCGTCCTTAATAAATTTTGACCAATGACAGTGGCAGTATTCGAATAAAACTATTTCATGTCTTCATACATTTCAAGTTAACTCTGAAATGTACGAATTATTGTTTTGTTTATGTATGTGTGTGTGTGTGTGTGTGTGTAATAATTTTTCCATTAATGTCGAACGATAACTGAGACCAAGTTTCTATAATGTTCATTTTACCCTTTTCTTCGCTAATATTATTATTAATTTTTATAAAATTGATATTATGAATCTATTATTAAGAACAAACGGATTTACCGTAATTTTCTAAATTGTATTAAATGTTATTAATATAATAAATATGATAAAATATTATGAACGCTATGGAATTAGTCAACATTCGACGGTGTTATTTGATTTTTTTGTACAAATTAAATGGACAAAAAGTAAAAATAATAAAACCTTAAACTAATTCTGATGATGTGTAAATGAATGATTGTTTTCCATATGAATGTAATTTTTTCATTTTCCGGTGCATACTGAGGTTCTCTATAATAAGGATCAAATTTTTAAATGATGAAAGATGTATCAGTTTGACCCAATTCAATAAAATATAAGGCATTCACCTAATCTTTTTGACCTCCGACAGAAAATATTTTAAAATAAGTGTCGTTGAAAAGATAAAAACTATTGGTGACATCTTTGGGTCTTTTCAAGTCAAAAATGTGAATGCATTATATTTTTTTTTGTTTCATATCGATTAGTTTCATGTCTACACTAGTTATGAAATCACCCAAAATATTTATAAATAACAGTTACTATTTTCTTAATATTTATGTATGAAATGGAAAAGGGTGGGGGCTTTTTCTGTTCTATATACGTCGAATTAGACCTACAAATCTGCGTTTTAACTTAAAACTGAGAAACGATGGTAGGTTTTAAATATTTTTATTAGTGAATATGAAACGAGTGAGATATTATGTGAGATATTTTAACCATTTAATAATAATCAAAATATAATTCGATGTAAAAATGTTATATATCACGATTGTGAACCCAAGAATATTATTTCCAAACGCATTGTAAACGGGTCTTAGTTTTAACGTGTTAATGTTGCAATATCAATAGCTGTTAATTCATCTATAATTATCATCGCCGTGAAGTGATCGTTTTATATGATTACAATTGATGGCATTGTATTCTTTGATAGGAATCGAGCAACTATATGTAAAGTGGTAACTTTAGCGAAGGATGCCAATTAAACAAAAGAAATGACTAGAAGACAACGTATTATACACTATTTTTATTCTATGATAATGATTCACAAGTGTCATTTTGTTTTGAACTTCCAACATCTTCCAGCGTGTGAGGCTCTAACCCATTTATGGAATTTAAAAAAAGGTACTTTGTCTAATTGCAATTTGGATTTCATGTATATTTCAAGGGCTTCACTTCGAACGTTATTGAGTTGTAAGTTTTAATTGTTTTCACCATGGGTTTGCACTGACGAATCATTGACAAAAATATATACACATCTGTCTATCCGTTTTTTTTTCACTATGCACGACTTTTGGCGCGAATGAAATGTCAATCATGTCGTAAATGAAATGTCAAATATGTTTCATAGATATGTTTTATTTTAGCGCTGTATTCGGAAAATTCTCGAGAAATCACTGATATTATTCCAATGTAAGACTACGTTTTAGTAATCTTGTCCGTTAAATATTTGTTTGTCGTTGATTTGGTTTCGCTTTTCGTTTAGATTATGCGATATGAATTATTGTGTTTTTGAAATGTGTGTATTATTAATGTTATATGATCTCCGTAAGGGTTGTTGTTTATAAACAAATAACGTTTTACGTAAAACAAACTGTCTTAAATATAAATTTGTGAGCAGATAACATTCTATACGTGTCTGTTAGGAACCATAGAGACGAAAAGTGTTGTTATGCCCGATAAAAATATATTTTTCGTGAAATATGCCTACGTATATTTATTGAATGTAACCACTGTATAAACTATGGTAGCATGTATAGTAAACAGTTGCAATTATGAAACACGCGAACCTTATCTTAAAGTGGAGTTATGTAAAAAATATTTTTTTATCATATAATGATATATAAAACGGAACTAATGTATCAAACTGCTTTTTAAACTCGCAAGATTTTAACGTCAAAATTATTGTAAAAATACCAGCCCTCAAAATTAAATAATTTTGCGAAATAGAATTGGTTACATTCTAGCAACACTAAAAATGATGGATAACTATAGTGATTCTAAACTTGAATTAAAAAGAAACTAATCTGAGGGGATACAAATATTATAACATTCGTCATATAAAACGATTAGATATGGAAATTTGTGGAGGTGAACTAAATTGCTAGAATTTGCGGAGTTTTGCAAACAAAGTTTTAGTCAGTCGATGCCATCTGAAATAATGTACTGTGCATTGCGCATCTCATCAAACAGTGTTAGCTAAGTCTTTCTCATTGATGTGGTTTCCGCTATAACGCCTAGTGAAGGGACCTGCCATGACAAACGTACGTTAAATGTCAGTGTATTTTATTGTATAAATGTGTAATAATAAAGTTATATTTCGATCGAGTATCTATTGTTTTCCAACCCCGTGTTTGACGTATGGTTTATTTTACTGTGGGTGCAAAATACCTTAGGTTATGTTTAAAGGCCCTCCGACGGGTTCCTGCCTTGTCTTGCCGGAGGGGCTCCGTAGGTCCATAGTAACCGTGGCCTGGTCACCCACGGCGAAGCCAAGAGGGACCCAAACTCGGACGATGGGGGCTCTTGGAGTCCATTTTGGATGCATTTTAGAGGGGCCTGTGGGGGAAAGGTCGGGAGCGGTGTGGCCTCAACTCCTTATCCTCTGTAGCCGAAGCCAAGTCGCGTGGGAATAAGCATGTTGGTATTGTGTAGACCGCTCTCCCTGTCCTCTGCGACTGAGCGGAGTCGCACCGCCAATACGTGGTGGGCCGCGGAGGGAGAGAAGTGATTATATTACGATACGCCGTTCCTGACCTCCGCGGCCGAAACATGGTCAGTGGCCGAGCCCTAAACCAGGTTTTCCGCTGATAGACATGTCGCTTTTGGAAACAGGCTCAAAAACAGGCCGGTTCCTGGCTCCTATGGTCTCCAACCAATGGACTGGGGGGAGGGAGGGTCAACAGCCCAAAAGCCCGGATTGCCCTACTAAGGAGTAAGATTAATAAATCTTAATTAGCACATAATTGCCGCAACGCTCAAATTTAATTTATTCGGGAATTAAAAAAAGAATAATAAAAAAGTTTTATAAATTTTACTCCTTATTAGG
>DWHO01004961.1:0-10650 GCA_018247575.1 Eurytides lysithous rurik | reverse complement strand
TTACATGCCCATCCGACGCATGGATCATCTTACTTTTCAGGCAATCGGGTGATCAGCCCGTAATGCCCTAATCCAAGTAAGAAACAACAACACAAAGTCATTGCCCTCCGCGGGATTCGTACCCACGACCTCCAATTTGTAAAGAGGGGGCCTATACTACTAGGCCACAGCGGCAGTTCGGAATGTATACGTCGTATAAATACATATCCTGTGTAGATTTTCTATTTTCAACCCTAGGTCATAATCCACCTTAATACTTTCTAATACAGACAAATACTGGCAATGTGTGAGATGATGTTATTATTATCATTACATAACTAGATTTTCTCCCACGATTTCACGGATGTCTTTCAGATTTTATTGCTTTTTCATGATGTTTAATTTTTCATTCAGACCTTTTCTAAATTTGAACTTTTCTAATGAAATACAAAAGACCGGCCGACAAAATAGTGATATACCAACAGACACTTCAAGTTTATAATATGATATATCAATTTAATTCTGGCAATACTTGTAAGTAATAGGATTAAATAAGAAAACGCACCGCTCGCTGTGAAAAGTATAACCGGATTTAGGCCGATACAAGCGATATTATATTTGCGGCGCATCGCCGGCGGCAATGCCAGTCCCTTACGTACTCGTACAACCATCCCGCGTTCGAAACCCATCTGAAACATTTCGCCTGTCCCGCCTCCGGCGACCGTTTGGGGTGGGCCGCATTATTATTACGCGTCTACCGAATATTGCCATTAAGGAATTTGTCCTTTTCAAACAGCGATATTTATCCCCACCCTTTGGTATAATCATACTGGATTCGTCCATGACTCCGGTAACACATTTAGATTTGTATATTACTAAAAAATGCCCAAAACCGTAACAATTATCTGTAGTTCACACAAATATTTGTCCCTGCTGAAAATCGAACCCACCACCTGTGACTAAGGCCAATAGCTTAGTAACTGCAACAAATAGCACTAAAAAACCTTGCTTGCTTGCACAAATCGAACCCGAAACTATCTTCGCGAGTAGACTAATCGCTGGACTACACCGTCCGCAATAAATAACAATTAGTCCGCTATCCACGCGTCCCCCGATGCACCATAGACAACGCCTCATCAGCATACAAGTCGCCGCCCGCGGCGTCGCATCCGTAAATCTACCTTTAAACGCTCTGAACGCATTTGCATACATCTAATTAGCATGCATTACGGCCGTATTGATATTGCATCAATTAACATACGGATATTTTGTCTTGTCTCTTATATCGTTACTTATGCGTGACCGAATTTATTGACGCCGTTCTGTTAATATTTATCGGTAAAGCGAACATTTAGTTTGAATCAAATTAAATGCAAAACTGAATGACGAAATTCCATCTCTAGTCATCTAATATATCATCGCTGTTAGCATGTCGTTTTAGTAAGGCTAAAGTTAACAGTTACAGTGTAAAGTGGATATAAGTAAACATAAAACTTGCATGAAAATGTATGCACAATATTTGTAATCAATTTCGTTTGAAAATTAAGTCAATGTATGTCAGTACGTCTATATAAAGTATTTATGATATCTTTTATTTCAAATAAAATGAAACAAAGAGAGCCGGTAGGAATATTTGGTAGGGACCTCCCAGGACACACTACACAGTCATTCTCAGTTATTTTCTCCCATAATTATACTTTTTCGTTATAAAACGCAATACTGGACGAATCAATAGAAAAGTAACGCTCGTAACCTATTAGAACAAGATGTCTTATGCATCTTCCTTTAACGATGAGAAAAACGAAACCGCGAAAGTAAACTTTCAGTTGTTTAACTGTATATGTCTATGTAAAATTCTCAATCGTCAATAAAATAATTTTTATTCATCCTCTCAAGTACAAATACATTTTATTTAACTTGTAGTGGATGACACTTGATGTTAATATAGTTTCTTCAAATGTTAATTCGTTAGTTGAATTTAATTATTTCTGTTTAGTTCTATATGAAGGAATTGACTTTAATTTTTTTATAGGAAACTTGCTAAAGGAAAATATGCCAACTACCTTCAGATGTTCCAGATGATGCAGATGGCTCGTCTTCTCACTTAAGTAAAAAAAGCCGGTAACACATTTGCAAGTCTTCTGATGTTGCAAATGTCTATAGGGGTCGGTGATCGCTTGCGTGAGCCGCTTGCTCGTTTGCCTTCTAATCTATAAAAAAAACTTGAAACTGCAATAGCAATGGTCCCGCGTAGTACATTCTGCAGTTTACGATTACATTTAGTTCAGCCAATTCACTTCAGAATATGATAGTACGAAGTAGTACATTTTGCGGAGTGGGTTTATTACAATTTAGTAAAGAGCTAAGCAATTACAATAAATTTATTAGCTTGTAAACTAAAAAAAAATGTTCTCTAAACTGCTAGCCCCTCGGTAAGACAGAAATACCTCGTATTACAAGATATCACACCTATACCTAGATAATTTGCAAAAGCCCAAACGGTAAAATAATTTATAGTTCCCATAAATATTGGCACAGGGTGGGAATCAAACCGACGACCTGGTACGCAAAAATAAACTTACGTCGTCACTTAACACCTAAGCAACTGTGTGAAAAATTCATTAAACTATGATATCCACTACAGCAATGATTTTGCCAAGAAAAAGATGCTGTTAATTTTTCATGTGCACAAGTGTCTTTTTGTTATAAAACTACGAAAAAAAATATACATAAAAAGCTATACAAATTTTTAACACGTTGAAAATAATATTTTTTCATGTGTTACAACATCGTTTATTTAATGTAACAAATACTTGATGTTTGGCAGACAAACATGATTTGGTTTAACTCTCAGTTACTCTATATAGAAGTTCTCTTATAACTTTACTGCACAAACAATACAACATAAAATGAAATCGAACCCAGAACCTGCGACAAAAGACAGGTATTCCGACACGGTCGTCCAACATGGGCGATAAATCACTGGGCAAAGAAGATATCTCTCGCTGCCCACGCGAATCGGGTAATGGACAGCAATAAATAAAATCCCACTGCTATAATAACATCAATTGTTATCGACTCCACATTGAGACGAGTAATATATTAGTTAAGACAGCACTACATCATAACGGACAGTTGTTAAATCACTTCTCTGAAAACTTTTCACAGTCAGATCGAACGATAGTACAGTCAAAATCTCCTTAATGCTTATAACTCGTTATGTACTATAAAAAAACCCGTTTACTTAAAATAATAATTATGTAGAATTCAGTTAAAGATTATATAAGATTCAGGTAAGTGCATTTGGATACATTTCAACAAAACCTGTCACCTAGTGAAAGGACGTTCTTAAATTGTGTAAATGTGAACACACGTTTAACATTTAATAGTTCGCGCCTAGTAAAAGAATGCCGTTCATTCGTGTAAACGTGAAAATTTTAAATTTATAACTTCAGGTGTTCTTCAAGACTGTATTCTTAGACCACTATTCTAGATGAGTTAAAGGCGTTAGACTTGAAGTCAAAATATTATTACGAAATTTGTGATTTCACTATTTAATGTAATTGATCACATTATTCTACATCTGTACTGACAAAATTAATTGAAATTAAAAAAAAAAATGCAATAACCATAACAAACTGAATTTTCACGTCGAAATTCAGTCAGTATATTTTTCGATCCTCATCGCACGGTTGAATGAAAGCAACGCGCACAAGTTCATCGCAATATCCCGTTCCATAATTCAACCCTCGCACTTGAACAACTGAAGTGCTAGAAAGGGGAGATGATCCCCCTTCTTAATGACATTCCATCGCTCTCGATACTCTGCATTATAATCTGTGGTGTAAAACGTGCAGTTCAAACACGTTCATATACTATCTGTAGTCATACTTGTGTAAAAGTCTACCAGCAAATGACCTGAAAAAGTTTCTTAGTTTGAAAATCAAACCTAAAAACTGTCGTATGTGAATAACGATGCATCATTGACCATCTTTAGAAGTCATTCTAAAAGTTTTAAGATTTTCTTGAGAATATTGCAAATTTTGCAGAAAAGTACTCAGCTACTTGAGAGGTTCCGACGGCCCTCTTCATTGTATCAAACCGCCTTCAAGTTGGTTTGTTACTTTTTCATTTGGTTCGTTAAAATGATTGTTTAAATACGGCAATTTCTGAATTCTTTGACAGAATCCATCTAGGGTAACACAATAACGCTAATTATACAACAGTCAAACAATGACTTGATAACTGGACATAAGGATATTGAGTCAGATTTTTGAGTGACGCGCGCGAGTTTTAATATCTCATAATAAGGCGCTATGTGAATAAGAAAGCTTACACGCACACGCACGTGCTTGTCACAATTTCCTCACGAAAGACAATAACTCCTGAAAAAAATACATAACAAACCGAAAGGCATAATAAAGAAGCAAGATACAAGCTCTGTGCAGAAGGTGGATTTAAGATACTTTTTTACACTTTACAAGGAGAATTTAAGGTTATTCTGGATATTCTAATGTCGTTAATAGTTTTCTTTTTGTAAGGAGTCGCTATTGAACATCAGTTGAAGACAGAATATAATATAACATTATAGACATTATAGACTAGCGATTAAGCGATAAAGTTTACCTTGTCATTGGCAAGTGTTTAGTAAAAATTTGCAAATATTTAATCACCCGACACGCCGTTTGATTAACGAGCGCGCATGCAAGCGTTTTTGGCGATTGCGAAACCGCACTTCGTCAAGATTACTGTCGCCGCGAATAACTCCCGCCGATGCGTTCGACTTTGACCAATCGGTTTTCGTATGCGACGCGATACACGGGGTCGCATCGTTTCGATTTATCTCAGGACATTGTCCATGCGCACCTCGATGGAGAATATTCGGAGGTCATTTAACGCTCGTTATACGATGTATTCGTTATCTTTTTTGAGCAGTCGACGTTCCACTCGAGTGGTGAGATATTCTTTAAATTACGAAAAACCTTTATGTGCTTTTCACAACCTATTGCGCTCACGAAGGTGCATGATTTTTCCTATGTTATATTTTTGTAAAAGGTTTGTGGAAATCTAAATTTTTTATGGAGTAGGCTGACAAACGAGCAAGTGGCTCACCTGATACTGATGGTAAGTAATCACCACCGCCCATGGACATTTGCAACATTATAAATTTTACAAATGCGTTGCCAACCTTTAAGGAAAGGGGGTGAAATTTTTGAAAGAAGGAAGGAAGATGAGTGATGGGGAGGGAGGAGGAGAGAGGGAACGGAAAGGAAAAGAGAGGAAGTGGAGGCAGCGGTAGAGAGGGAATTAAGAGAGGGAGGGTAGGGGGATAGGCCACCGGCCACCTCACGTAAACTTCCAGTTTACGGCGATTTTCTGTGAGGTCGTGGTACTGATCCGGTTCGAGCCGGCTCCACCACCCTAATCCTAATCTAATTTTGTATCTTATTCATAAAGCAAATATATATGTTATTACATATAATATTTTTTCTATGTTATTTACAAAAAAAGTATATTTAATTAGTTATAATATATAGATATAAAGTATATATTTTTTAAACTGTCTATATTTTTTCCTAGCGCATTGCTTAATAGGCCATGCCCAACCACATACATTTAATAAAGGACATATTATTATTTTTTATATATGTCTAATTATTATTTAATTGTTTCAGGTAAATTCAACATCGAATGACCAGCTCCATGCTGTTTTTTCAAAGGTACCGTTTATAAACAAACAAAAGTCTTCGACATATTTAAAGACAAGTTTGGGTAAAAATAGCACATGCAAGTAATGTTGTCAAATTGACAGCTCCGGTTTTTTTGTTTTTATCTTTGTTTATTTTTAATATTTGTACCTGAAAGGCGAGCTTTATTTTGTGCCAGGATCATTTCTCATAGATTAAACAACAAAACGATAACAAAACTTTAAGATTAATTGAATATTGTTTCGCGTGAAATCCATCCCGCTACCGACCGACATCTGTCTAAGTGGCCGTTAACGATTAATTTAATAATTAATTATGATCTGTAGAGGAATCGCGTTCCTTGAGGGCGTTGCGATTTAATCTGGTAACCCTACGTCATCGCGGGGGTGGGGTGGGTTCAGTTGCTTACGTTCAACCCTTAAACTATTTATGGCTACTTATTCGAGTAGGATAATGATAAAAGCGTTTTAAACCGACTACAAAAAAGCGGATGTTCTTAAATCATCGGATTTTTTGCACGTGTGTCATGCAATATCTCCAACGAATATCAACAATACAAAAGTTTTGTCAAAAATTCTTAATGGCAATATCTCAGTTATTCATTTTTCATTTTACATACAAAAATAAAAGGCAACTAAGAGAAAAGCATAAATTTTCCCTGTAAAACATCCTACATAATTACTTAAAACATGACAACCGGAAAATGGCGCCATTGTCAAAAACGAGGACTGTATATGTATATCCCGATAGACTTTATGCCTTATTCTTTAAGAACATAGGGCTGAAAGTTTTACATCCCTTTGGTAAAAATATTAACCCAAAATGTTACGACCCTTATCAATTCAAGTTTATCTCAAAATATATTGCGGTAATCTTGAATGATGTTTTGAAAACAAAGAGGTTGGAAATTTGAGATTACAGAACACATTCTAATTGTTTATAGTAGTTGAAATAAAAAAAATGTATATCAATCTATTGCTGCGTGAAAAAAGACAAACGAATAATATATTTTCCTGTAGTATAAGCTAGTCCCTGAAAAAATCAAAACAAAATGTATTTATTGAAATAGATCCGTACAAGCACTTTTCACTTATCATTTTTACATTTTGTTTGTGAGGAAGCTACCATTGTCTTTGAATGCTGTTCTGATGAGAACAGCCGGTCAGAAACTCAACAGTTGCTCTTATAAACACCTTTACAATGTTTAACGATACAATGTAATAACTGTCTCAAGTACGAGACAATTAATTCCACGCATTTTGATCTACCAGAAACTCCCGAAGTTAGTAAGCGTTAAGTAACAATACATTTCTAATTTCACTTTTTAACGGGCCAAATGGTAGATCCAAGACGTTGAATTACTTTTTTGTAGTTCCTCATGTTCATGTCATGCCTAATAATAATAATAATAATAATACTCTATTTATCTCACTAGGTAGTAGTCTAATAATAATCTAACCAGGTTAAACAGTAGCCTACGTAACTCTCAAAAATATATCTCTATCATAGTTTTTTGTAATCGTTTGGCGCAGGTGTTGAGCTTTTAGCTTCAGCGTCGCAGGTCGTGGGTTCGATTCCCACCCGGGGCAAATATTTGTCCAAAATACAAACATTTGTTTCGGATTTGGGCGTTTGTCCGCGTAAAATGTATGTATGTAAAACGCCATTATAACACAAGATATTTCTATCTTACAACAAAGGCGGCGTTAAAAAAGAAAATAAGTCAAGAAAGATAAAATAACTCTGTTTCTGTGTAAAAGTTTAATCAACAGACTCGCTTTCACATTTATTTTATTAGTAAAGATTTTACTTATATAAAGGGATGGAAAAAAATATATGTACTGTTAGACATACCTATGGCTTTCTGGTGTCAATAATCAGATATGCGAGACAGTTCTCGCATTTCATTACAAGTGCTCTCATCTCCCAATCAGTTCCATTGATTGATCCCTCGGGCGTCGCCACCCCACCTTTGAGGTACCTGTAGGGTTAAGTGGTTGAGCTTCGAACCCGCGACACTATTCAGGGTGCGCGCTATGCGATAGATAGCGAGACGCAATCGTTGTTTAACTACTGACTGTTGATGATACGTTCGAATTTATCTCGCGGATCATTCGACCTACCTAATATTGTTCCAGGGTTTCAGGTTACAGTAGTAATAAAACATTATTCTAAGAAGGCCCGTTTGTACCTTTCCTATTCACAGATTATTTAAAAAAAATATGTTCCAAAAATTATGTTCGCCTATCACTTTGATGATTTTGTTCTCCCGACCGAATCTACAAGAGATCAGCCAAGTGCGCACGATATATTATGCCCTGTGTCTGCACAAGCATTTGCGCCGACACAGGCGCACTCACTCTTCCTTTTACTCTCATAGCCCTATGGTACGGATAACCGACACGACCGAGAGAGAGATAAGGCGCAGAGGCCGACCTCTTAATAACGACTTCTCCAAGCCACCGCTAGATGGCGTCGACAAGAATCAACAAGTCTTACAATACTCATACTGCTTAATCAAAGACTTTAGCAAAGCTATTTATTATATTGATGAATTCTTATTATTTATGAATTACATTCAAAAATGTTATATTTCCGAAACTCTTTAACATAAACCATAACTCTGCCAAATATCACCACCGTTCTATGGTAACTGCAATAGGTTATAAAAGGGGTGCAAGGTTTTCTTTTTACTTTTTTATATATGAACTATATAAGGTTACCTTACCGTGATTACTTAGTATGACACTAACTCGGTGGCACTCACCTTTCCATCGTATCAATATATAGACCCCAAAGTAACAACTTTCTCTATTCTTAATCAAACTTTGGGCACGGGCGTTTGCAATGCCAGTATATCATACTCCGTCACCCGATGACAACTCGTCCTCATTTACGACAGCCTCGACTAAGGGCCGGGTAATTTATTTCGACAGCGGAATAACGAGCGGCGGTGGGAATAGACTCACCGTGACGCGCTAATCTCATCAGGCCATTTCCGACCTTTTTCGTCTTGTTCCGCATGAATTTCCGGTAATTTTTTTTAAAGAGAAATGACGAATCATCGAGTGGTTTATCAAAATTTTCTAATTTTAATTACTTGTAAATCTAAAAATTTGTCTGTTTGCTTTCCTTCTTCCGTGTGGCAATGGAACTGCTAAAAGTGACATGCTATTTTGTTATGTGTTACCTCTAGAAAAAATTATGTGATTTCTCTACATTAGAACATGAGATAAAAGTTATGTCATGTTCTAATGTAGATAAAAAGCTATATTTAGATACTGAGCATAGTATAGTTTTGCGTTTATGAAGTGAGAGTCGAGAACATAAAATTGTTTAAAAAATGTACCTAGATAGAATTACATTTGTATCTGTACGCCAGGATTGAATCTACTACACTAAGAACAATAGCATTCCGAGAGGTGGCCACTTCAACTATTGCGCTCTGCAGTCACAGATTAAAGATGCGTAGTGACATGAAAGGTTTGGAGGGACGCTTGCTTGGCACTTGTATCGAACTGATATCCCTTCTTATCAGTCATGTTGACTTGAAAAGCTCGAGAACATCCTCGGGCGGGTTGCCTTATCAATTCGACTACCATTTAGAGTTGGCATCGTGAAAGCTTGTCATCATTCCCGGTAAATAAACCGGTTCCATCAAAAGGTCGAAAAGGGGCTTCAAAATAAGATTGTTTCTTTGCTAATTAAATAAACTCGCGCAAAACTTTTCTTAGGAGATGAACTGCCGACGTTGCGCCCCTTCATCTCACTTGATGCAAGTAAACACTGTTTTGACATTCTTTCAAAACGTTAAAGAAACATCCAGATCTGGAATTGCCCCGGGTGAGAATCGAAACCGCAACCTACGACACCGAAGCCAGTAGTAATAGGCGAGCAGCTTACCTAATGGAAAACAGAAACCGCTGCCCATGCATATTTGCAAAGTTAAACGATTTGCAAATGCGTTGCCGGCCTTTTAAAACTAAAATTAGCAATAATCTATTACATAAATATTATTATACTGTTCAAGAGATACGTGGAAGATAGTTGATTGACTCGTATGTGGGATAGATATTATTGTATTAAGGTAATATACTGTAACGATATTTTAAAAGAGCAACTGTTGAGTTTCTTGCCGGCTTTTCTCAGCAGAACTGCAACATGGGAGCCGGTGGTAGCTTCCTCACGAACTGAGATGAAAAAATGACGATTCATAAGTGCTTGTAAAGGTCTATTTGAATAAAAATATTTTGATTTGATTTGATTGATATACTAGTACCCTTTTTGTAACACTCGGTTCGGTTCAAATGAATAACTGTCCCCTATACTCGCTGTTAGACCGACCGTGCTGATCGAGTAGACGCCGCGACCCGAATGTCGTCGACGGCTGACGATCTAGCGTGCGGCCGATGAATAACGATCGACTTTTACTTTCCTGCCAGTCCTCGTTGCCGCCGTTGCTAAATGTCAATCGAATATAATGTGAACGAATGAAACGTAATGCGCGTTTCTTATTAGCAATTCACAGGTGCCAATGCGGTTTATGACTAACGATTCAATTACATAAATGCACACTTATCGCAAATCACTGTGGCTGTAACCCTAGAGTGAATGTGAAAAACCCTGTGTGTGTTGGCATGCCCACAACAATCTGTACACATGATTTGCAAGGCTACTTTTTATCCAAGAATATCTTCGAGAAACGTAAGAAGTTATCTGAAATCAAAATCCAGGCTAGTGAATCTATAGAAAAAGGCTGATACTGAAACTATCGAGACTAGCGAATCTATAGAAAAAGGCTGATGGCTGGTAACAAATTTTACCTTATTGGTTTATCACCCATTGACACAACCACCTCCCTGTTCTAATGGATTTTTTTTTTTAAATATTGTAAGATAGAAATATCTTGTGTTATAAGGGCATTTTACATACATAAATTTTACGCGGACAAACGCCCAGATCC
>DWHO01004960.1:0-10651 GCA_018247575.1 Eurytides lysithous rurik | reverse complement strand
TGAGGTCGTGGTACTTACCCGGTTCGAGCCGGCCCATTCAGCAGCGGGAACAGCTGCGTGGCTCTACCACCGACAAATATCTTCTAAACATTAAAAGTAAGAAACGTAACAGTCATCATGTTCAATAAAATTTGTATAAAGTATTGTACACCGTTATTATTTATATATAGGCGAGGTAGATTTAAATCGTATTAATATTTTGTCTTCTACTGTTATCTTGAAGAAGTTAAGTCTCTCTACGTCCCATTGCTGGGAACTAGCCACAGGATACAAGGACGCTGACCAACCCTTATATCATGACGCTGGACAAACAGGTGTTCCTCTTTTGAAAAAAATGACAAAGAAACCAAGTAACTTCATATTATGATTCACAGCAGCTCCCAGTGTCTTAGCGTTCACTTTTATATAATATTCTCAGAACATCAATGAATTCAAACCTCTGTGTTGGAATAATTAATTCATTGTTTAATTTTCAATTTAATGATTAAATATGTGAAAGTCAAGGTTTGGAAACCTGCATTACTAAGAAATGAAAAATAATACATAATATTTCTATATACCTGCGTAGAGAACCCTTCATTTAGCAGAAGGATTTTATTTATTTACTTTACTTATATCATTTTATCTAATCCATGCAAGATGACCATAAAGACATATTTTCCACCTTAGAAAGCCAGTTATTCTACCAATAAGCAGCACCATCACAACCGCCCTTTAAACCGAAACAGTATTATTTTTAAGTTTAAAGACGGTGTTGCTAGTGTAACATTGAAATAGACCATCGCATATCTCTTAAGTGACGAGCGTAGCGCAGATTCAAGCAATGGTAACAGAAGTAGAGTCACGCAGCAGTATCTACTGCTGCTGAATAGCCAGCTTGAACCGGATAAGTACCACGACCTCGCAGAAAATCGGCATAAAGTGGAAGTGTTTGCGCTTCCGCGTTTCGTCCGGTGAGTGAGGTGGTCGATGGCCATCCCCTTCCCACCTTCTTTCTTTTCCTGCAGGGAAAGACGGGAAAGGGGAGGGAGCCCTTTCCATTCTAGAAATTCCCATCTTAAAAGCTGACAACGCATTTGCAAAACGTTCGACGTTACAAAAAACTACGGGCGGCGGTGTGGCCGCCAGTTAAAAGAGTTGAAAAAAATAATTAAACTTATGCAGATCTAAATGCTATATCGTTACGGGCATTATTTAACATGTGCCAAACGACGTGTTCATCTTTCATCACAGTACTGCATAAAAAACTTGCTTCATTTTGATTTAATACCGCAGTATACATTAGCGATAACAATTATAATGATAATTCTTGGTACTTTAAATGCCTTAAAACTTTTTCAAATGCCGTTTAGTTACCATATTATTGCGTAACTTTCTTTTAATTCCATACACGTCCGCGTATGTGTTTGTTAGGCGTTTACTTCGACCTTTTTTCGTTACGTCGCAAGTCAAGAATGTCAAGTGAAGAAATGAAAAATAAATAACGTGTTAATCGATAAACAAAATAATTATTTAGAGAAAAAAATGCTATAACAATTGATATGTATACAATACTAAATTAAGCTTAACTATTATTTACTTTGGTATGCCAATAAAACATGAACAAAGGTAAAGTAATCTAGACGATAAAAAAGTGATCTAGCAAGGAATATATATAAATATATATATATAATAATACTTATTACAATGAACAGAAATTGATTCACCAATTGCAACTATTTGTCTCTAACAACATCAAACCTTTAAAAGGTTACCAATCAAACTCTATTAATCTGAATATCAAACCAGATACAGCTTTCCGTTGAAACAAAATAAACAAAGTCGAAATAGAGAGCCACCAGAATTGAAGCCTCGCAATAAAATCCGTAAAATTTTAAAGCACATTTTCACGAGTTTTAAAAGCGACTTTAAAACCCTAACGGCGGTCAATCGTCCACATTTCATTAGTAAAATTCAAGAGTAAGCACATTATATAAGTAGTATGGATTCCGATAGTAAAGAACTGTTTCTTTCTTCGATTCGATTGCTCTTAAAAGTAGCGAAGCGAACACTTCCTCTTTTCTTGTACTCGCTCTACCGAAAAATTGCACATTATAGCTACTTATCCTTTCGGAACAGTTTTAGTTACGTAATTCGATCAAATTCACCGTTGTAACGCAATTAACAATTATTTACAACGCTTTTGACAGTAATAATTATTTAGAGACACTTTAGTTTTGAAAATATTTTTTTGTTTTTTGAAAAACTTCTACCAATCATGTGCGACGTGATTAAAGTTAATTAGATATTGCCTTTGTAAAAATAACGCGTTATATCGGACTTCGTATAATGTATCTATTTAAAAGACTGATATAACAGTAATCTAAAATTATCAATTTATCCTCCACTTACTAATCTTTTTTTTTCGTGTGTAATATATAGGAATTTCAGAATTATTCATTTTTTTATTATAAAATTTCTGGTGATGGAACTCTGTCCAAACTGAAGCAGAGCAATGACAAAGCGCTGAGTAACAACACACTAGTCACACCTGCCTTAAAAACATTCAGGTTCTATACGACCGAAAAAAAACGTCGAACATTTTTCCACTCCCTTACAGTGCACGTTTTGCTATAAGCTCATCGTAGAAGCTATTTTAAAGTAAAGACCAAATATAAAGAATGCTAAGCAGATGTAAATTAAAGAAGTAAAAGTAATAGTTTTAATCAGTGATTCCCAAAGTGGTCCACATGGAGTCCACGGAAGACGCGGTGGGAGTATTATTAGATGTAATTTACATGTTTCATTCACATGTTTTGATGAGTTTGGAAAATATGGCAGATATTTATTCAAAATTTTGGAAGTGGTCTGTGGGAAAAAAATGTTTCAAAATCTTACGAAAATGGTTAAAATAATTTTACGAAAACCAATAAAACTGATTTTTATTCATAACACCATCGTTCAGTGAACTTTGATATTCTTCCAGTTAAACACAATTCCCTCTAATGGAACATCACTCAGTGCCGCCGCACCTCGATTCCGCTTTGATACCTTTTAAAGATTTTACAATAAAATAAAAATAAAATTCTTTTTAAGGGAACTTCAATTTACTGAAACATTAACAATACGTTCTTTTTTAAAATTATGCATAATTAATATAAAAAATGAAAGAGAATTGGAAAATCAAGGACTTACTTAAGTTTTTAGTTTTTAATATATTTATACTCTTATACTTTACAAAGCACGCCATTTAACTTTTGTTTAAAAAAAAGTTTGTGTTTACTTCTACTACTACTACTATTTCTACCGTAAGAAAAGTAGCCTTCTTTAAAATTAATCATTCCTAATAAAAACTCTTAATTATCTTTAATTTAATGAAGCTTACAAATCTGTAAAATAATTTATGCAACTTACGCTTACTTAGTTTGTAAATTATAATATCAACAACCATCGACAACTTTAATAATGCTTTAATCCTTCTTAAACTTGGTAAAAATAAATTAACTTGACTTTATAGTCAAGTTAATTTATTTTGCTCTTTCCTTTAAATTACTTTACTCGAACTTACTTAAACAAGAAATCGTAGCTCACATTTATTTAATCTCAATGTACGAGGAATATCGTGTTACTGTCAATTTTAAGTGAATGCTCCGTTCTGTAGGATGCAATTGTTGATGATGCAAATAAATCTAACCGTTTGTTTGTCTCTGTCGTTTTAATTTCATTTCATTGAAGAAAATTAAAAAAGAAAAATATAAATATACATTTTTTAATAAATCAAAAGTAAAGTTTGTAAAAAAAATGGTTTATCTGTCATCCTTTTACAGATATGACGCTGGAGTTATAAAGAACCTAATTATTGTATTTCGGAACAGCTAATAAATCTGTTTGTTTTTTTCTTTAACCCTCAGAGTTAAAGAAAAAATGGATCCAACCAATGTATAATGTATTTATAAGTATACTTAACTGTATCTGTGGCTTCGCTGGGTATAATAAGGATTTTGGACAATTTTTCTGTATTTTTTTTTATAATTTTCCGGACAAAAAGAAGCTGTTATAATATAAAAGTTTCACATTTATAATTCTAGCAACGACATGGATCAAAGCAGACATTATAATTAAGAAAAAATTAATTATGATAAAATTGGTATAAATGCAACAAAATTTAAAATGACATATTTATACAATTAAGCACATTTTCACTGATATAACCGCATATTATCTGATTATAACACATAAATCTTACAATTTTTAAATGGCAACAAAAGCTCCCAAGGAAATATAGTGTGACATAAACGTCGAATGCTACTATTTACGACTAAATTGTTAAAGTTATAAATGACTTTTTACCTCTTACCGACGATAACGCATGGATCGTCTTACTTTTTAGATAATCGGGTTATCAGTCCGTAATACCCTAATTCATTTAAAAACCAACGTCACGTACATTGCCCTCCGCGGGATTGGAATTTACGTCCTCCGTTTTGTAAAGCGCGGGCCTATACCTGGCCTAGACTACGGAGGCAGTTTGATAGACTCTATATAGCATTACTGTGCTCGAAATAAATTAAATAATAAAGAGTACCTTTTGACTTGCTAAAATTAGTAAAAGTGCTCAGCGGTGTACGTTCTTTTGTCGCTTTACTATCCTAGCCCGTAATAAACTCGAGTGTCGACATCATACCTACCGTACTCTGTAAGAAATTCGTTATTAGGTTTACATATTGGGATCGCTTGCACGTGTAGGCTGTTGTTAGTAGGAATCATGGATTATCTATACGGTATCATAGTCTTACTTGCTCACAAACTTCCAAACTCTAAATGCAATCCACAACAAATCAAATTCCAAACATTGCTAGTAAAAGAAAATCACTCTGTATTGACGATAAAGTTTTACCACCACCATAAAGGCTTCACTGACATACAAATACATTCTGGATTCAGGAGAAAAACTGAGTACCAAGAACAACGAGATGATGAAGCCTCCACTGAGCATTAAGGAAGCTCTGAAAGCAGAAAAATTATTGAAAAAGTATTTCCTTTACTGCAAAAATCAAGATTCTCAGCTAGCTTCAATATCGCAAGATATGAAAAAAACAAGTAAAAAAATATGACAAGTGCAGCAAAAGACTAACTGCAACAAAAATAACAGACTACGTAATAGCGTTCAAATAAGATAGAGAAGAGAGAGAAGAGAAGAAGAAGAAGAAGATTTTTTTTATGTAACACCAGTCTGATATAAATTTTTATTTTTCTAGTACCTTTTTTGTAATATTTTTCTTCTTTCCATTTACCAATTACTCTCAAAAACGGCTTTAAAAGCACAGTCCCTTCAGGGTCATTATATAGAGTTTGCACTGTATATATACCTATAATAAACATAGAAAACATAGTTATGCTACTTATTACTTAGTACTTATTTATTGGGCATTGAAAAATCGCATCCGTAATTATCTATATAAGTATGTATTTAAAAATTATATAAGTATGCATATCAGTTGTCTAATTACCATAGTACAGGCTTTGCCTAGTTTGGGATCAGATGGCAATGTGTGAGATGTCCCATGATATTATTATTATTATTAAACAACGCCGCTGCGTAACTACTCTAAATGATTTACCATAGTAATCTAAAACAAACTCGCCTATTACTCGCACGATTATTAACGAAATACAAAATAAATATATACACGTTTACCATTCAGTTTATTAAAATTATATACATACATATGTATATATACCATATTAATTAAACGGGAACAAATTACTGCTGACACAATTGAGAGTAATATAGGCAATTTAATAACTGCCTGTGTCAGTGCTGACTGCTATTATGTGAAATTGAATATTATACATTATATATGGTAATAGGTAATAGTAATATATGGTAATATTAGATTTAGTTACGATTATTAGTAATATTACATCACCGTTCCATATGCTTTCAAGAAACATTTCACATGTTCGTAAACAAGTGATCTCGAACACAACTGCTCAAAATCATGACCAAATATCATTTTAACTCTTGAAGTTCTCAAACATTCAAAACTATATATTTTATAGTAGCCTATTTTAGTACTGTTCTTTTTTATGGAGTCGGAGGCAAACGAAAAAGCGATCACCGCTGTCCATGGACATTCGCAAATAGAAGAACTAGCAAAGGCGTTGACACGCGGATTAAGGCAGACACTTTTGGGAGGGTGAGAGAGGGACTAACCCCTGCCCTTGCTCTAAGGCAACGGCCACGTCACACACTAGACGAAATGCGGAAAAACAAACTCTTCCACTTCACATGGATTTCCTGAGAGGTCATGGTACTAAGCCGGTCCGTTCAACAGCAGTGGAGGCTATTGCGTGGCTCTATTAATAATTGTTAACTTTTAAGGAAATAATGTAATGTTAAATTTTTGAACTCGTATTGTATAAATTAAGGAAGAGCGGGGCGTCCTGGCACAGGTAAATATTTACCTAAACGGATGTCCCTACTGTACAAACTATTTTGTAATTATTGGTTTAAGAAATCAACTATTTCTATTCTATTAAGTTATTCCGCTACCAAGCGTTAAAGTGTAAGTTACAATATCTGGTTTAAAAGGCAATGTCGTCAGCCTTATTACGCATTTTAAACTCAATAAATACGTGGCATAAATCTAAAATCCCTATTTTACGAGCACGGAACCAAGCAATTATGAACTTGAGCAGTTTTGAATACTGTTTGATACCGTGTATTTTAGTCAAGAATGAATGAAGATGATGAAACATTTGTCAAACTATACAGGATGTTGCGTCTATAGCTATCGTTAGCCCCGAACTGTACCGTTTTCTTATGAACCTCAACATTAAGAACCTAGTGGGGCCTGATGTGATACTAGCCATAACAATATTCAAATGTACTAAGAGCCTCACCACACCACTTTCTCTACTGTATGCTTAATCTATAAGGGGAATGCGTCGCACCTCGTATATGGAACCCTTTTTACATGACACCGATTCACAGAAGATGACAAAAATGAAATAAACAATTATATTAATATTTAAAAACTGTGTTAATTTTTTTTAAAAAGGTAATACACACACAACTGTATTCAACTTCTAAAACATTTTTTCATCAGTGAACAACGTGGCTTCCTTTAAAATAAATCTACTACTTCAAATCTTACTGTCGGTAATAATATATCTGAACATACGGCAGAACTATGATAAGTGGACGTTATATATATAGACAATACTAAGGCATTCAACAAGATTGGTCATCTTATAGTTCTACGTAAATTTCACGCTGCCAGAATCATAGATCTATTTGGATGGATCTACTCGCACATTTTCAATAGAGCTAAAACTGTTGTTCTAAATGGGTTTACATGATCCGCAGTACACATCCCTTCGGGAATATCTCAAGGATCTTTATTAGGATATTCTTTGTTTATAATCTTAGTTAATATATCATTTCTGATACGGTGATGTGAAGTTTATGATCGAAGATTCTAAACTCTTATTCGATACCCATATTGAAAATGTGGTTACAGAACCCTCTAGAGCTCTTGAACATTTAAAAATTTTAAAAACACTTAAAATACTACATCGTTCTTTTATCTGTAGACATAGTACTCTCAATATTCCACTATCAAAAAATAAATATAGAAAAAGTTTGAAAAGGAGGTCAAATCCCTAGACATCATCGGCAAGAAAAATGATAATGACTTAGTTAATGCTACCGTTAAAAAATTATTAACACTCTACTTATTTTACATCTGACCACGGAGCCTTGCTACGAGTGTTGCTCACTGCCTACACCCGTTGCAGCAGAGTAACTTATATAGATAGTTTAACTGAAAGGAAGCTAGATAGATCAGTTACCTTAAGATCCCACGACGTATCGTTTAATTAAAATTTGCTGTACGGAACTCTGATCTTCTTACTATCTACCCTAGATAAGATCGGGGCCTATCGGTACACTTGGCAAATAAAATTGTCTAAATTTAAAAGTTTTATTTTTTAAATATGTAAATAAATAGAAGTCGTGTTCTCTGTTCTACTTAATTTTTGTATACTTTAGATTTTAACTCTATACATGTCAAAACTTACAATTGGCCCTTATTTATATATTTTCATATTCATTTATCCCTGTATGTAAATATTCTTGTTAAATAAATAAATAAATAAAAAAAAATATCTTGAATCATAAATTTGCATAAACTATTTTCTAACAAATAAATGGATGAATAACAACACGCTGATAGATTTCGATGACTCCTTATTGTTTGAAGGTAGTCTTATATTAGGTTAACCCTTATGATAGTATCCAGGGCGAATTAAAATAAGTCTTTATTATTAAGAATATATGCTAAAAGTTATAAAGTTAATAACAATCTTTGTTGTTTAATCTAGAAAGTACGTCTTATTTGCAAATTTAAATATACGTTACAATTTTGAAAGAAAAGAAATGACATCTAACAATTTGTAATTTTATATTTCGTTCACCAATATAACATATCCATAGACCGTAATATCACTATAGTAAGTACGTGCAGTACTATAGTAAGTAAGACAGAGTTTTATTCTGTATGCATTACAGCTTCAAGATTATTAAATTTAATATTGATATTTGACTGGCTTCCATTTGATTTGTCAAACAAAAAATAAATATGACAGGTGATATATTTTTTTCATTGAATAAAACGCTGCCCCTATTGTAAGATAGAAATATCCTGTGTTATAAGAGCGTAATACATACATAATTTTTACGCTGACAAACACCCAGATCCGAAACAAATATCTGTAGTTCTTACAAATATTTGCCTCGGGTGGGAATCGAACCTACGACCTGCAACGCCGAAGCTTAGCTTAGCATCTGCGCCAAATGGTCATGGCGGTTCATTTAAATAACATGTTGATTCACTTTTATATAAAATACACTTCAGTAGGGTAATTTGATTACTAATTTCAACTAGATTTATAAACAAATTTAAAGTTGAACAGAAATTACACAAGCTAGACTTTGTTTCCGATATGAATATTATTATGTTACCAATTAATTTTTTAATAACAATGAGAAAATTAAAAATAAATCTTTGATTCTCATAGTGTAATAATTTTGTTTAAAGTATAAAATTATTAGATATTTTTAAACTGCCATATTAATGCTATGCACCTCACGTTTTCTGGATTAAATGCCCGCATACGAAAAATATTACGAAGTAATATCAAAAGCAAGACATTATAAACCGAGAAACGGTTTACGTAAATCGCATATAATCTCCCCGTGCTCAATCAATTTTCATGGTCCTGTAATCTACTTTAATCGCTATACTGTATACTTTCAAATATATTTAGGTACAGTTCGCTTTTATATTTAAATATAATTACGTTCATTCTTTTGCTATTCATAAATATTGTTTAAATTATGATATAGCACATTATTGACGTGGTCATTTATGTTACTTTATAGCAGTTGAATGCCTGTTGTACGTAGAATATTTTTTAACTTTTAATTCACATAACAAAATTATATTGTAATTGTGTTATGAATTCACTCGTAAGTAAAGGTAAGTTGGACGATTGATGGTAAGCAATACGCTTGGCCAAAAATAGCCGCAGTGTTTTTGAATAAACATTTTGAAACTATACACGATGATCTAACTATGCTATGCCAAGTGTTTGCTGTGGAAAGCAAAGCAAAATAACTAATATTATGAAGTGTTAAGTGTATTTAGTTTTATTTTTTTCTTTTAAAACGCTGCCCCTATTGTAAGACAGAAATATTTTACGCGGAGACACACTCAGATCCGAAACAAATATCTGTAGTTCGTACAAATATTTGCCCCGGGTGGGAATCGAACCCACGACCAGCGACGCCGGAGCCAATAGCTTAGCATCTGCGCCAAACGGTCATCAATCGGTTATCAAATGGAATCTGAAAAAATCCAACCACATCAGAAATTATGTATGTTATTAACAATTTGTCAAAAGTAAGATCTAAAACTATATGAACAAATAACGCTTGACCTTCAAACTACTTAATCAATAAAGTTCTTCGAATGACATTAAAGGTCGTAAGTTGTTTAGGCTCACTTCCGGCAATAAAACACTTTGTAGCGTAATCATCGCCTTTAACCGTAGGCTAACGGTAACCAAGGTTCAAAATAATTACATTACCTCGACAATGTATCGAAAAAGGACTAGAAGGGTTGATGCAGACTGTGGTGTCGATCACAGCTCTTTCTAGTTTTTACCATATTCGCAGTATCCAACACCGGTCGAATTTTAAACGGTTGGAACGGTATTTGCCCTGATTTGGCTTTTACGGATAGTACAAATGCACAGATAATTTTTACTACTACTAAGTACTAAACGGGACTTTACCAGACTTAAAGTGGGCGGAGAACGTATCGTTATTTAAGTCACAGTGTGCCTAATGCCTATAAACAAAATTCATTTACGATTTGATTTTTGTTTGAGTGAAAAAATTCGTTTGATATTTGTTAACGCAACGAGAAAAACTTTGACGTCTGTCTACCAATGTGTTAAAAGGTGGGGAAAGTTTGACAGAACAGTGTTCTCTTGAGAACGTTATTCCCAAATAACCTGTGCGCTTTTGGTTGATATATAATATAATAAAGACCTTAATAATATAGTATAGATGAAGATACATAAAACAAATAAAATAATGTAA
>DWHO01004959.1:0-10652 GCA_018247575.1 Eurytides lysithous rurik | reverse complement strand
GGATCTGGGCGTTTGTCCGTGTGAAATTTATGTATGTAAAACGCCCTTATAACACAAGATATTTCTATCTTACAATAGGGTGTTTTTGCTTCTACGTCTCTCTCTTCTTGCGAAAAAAATACAAATTGGTAAAGTGTTTTTTTTTTCGCACTTCTCTAGAGACTTCTCTCAAACTGGATCACAACAATGTCTGCACATCAATGTTTTGCGATAGGACAACTGGAAAAGTAGTTCCTTCTCGGGCGGTCTATATAAAATAATCCTCTTACATAAAAAATTGGACAAAATTATGTAGTATTTAGCGTCGTGGGTTCGATTTTTACGAAACTTTCTGATTAAAACATAATATGTATAGAAATTAGATAGAATTCTGAATATATTTTGGGTACTTTGTGTGCGTGCAAATTACACCTCAGAAAATCCTACGGTATCACAACAAACGGTTGTTTGTAAAATAAAGAAATTGGTATAAGCTACGATGAAGATCATTTGACTGGTTTGATCTCGAGTCGAGTGAGATTTATTTCATCGCAAAACGAACGGCGTTTACATTCGTATTGTCGCAATCGGTATTCATGAAGCGATTCGCGCACGTGGTTTTGAAGCGAGGACGCTAGAAAGTCAATGTCTGCAGCTTTTAAAGCCACTCGACGTAAATAGGGCTATGATTGCGGATTGGATTGCTTTTATTTCTAAACCAACGAACGAATTTCGAACGTTATAAGGATTGTTATTTAAGTCAAAGGTTCAAAGCTATAAGGATTATTGTTTTATTACGTATTATTAATAATATTTGTAATATAATTGAGTGTAGTATAATTCAGAAAACGAGCAAGTAAATGAAATGACGCGGCGACACTTTAACGTCTAAAAAAATAAAGAAAAGATTAAAACGTTTTTAGAGTGGGCCTTGGTGAATGTTATAATAATAATGGTAATGTCGTTTGGAATGATTTTGATTACAGCGACGAATCAACAAAAGATCAGCAATGTGTAATGATTATAACAGTTTCTGCTAATACTCTTCGTTCACTGTCATAGAGTTTGAGCCTAGTTTCCCAAATCAATAAATGTATCATGTAAATTATTGAGTAAAAAAAATTGTCCGATGGGACGAATATCCGATGCGACCGAAAATCACGCGCAGTGGTGAAATCGGTAAGAGATCGGATTAATCTCTTGTTTACGGATTATCCTGAGCCACCGCAAGATGGCGGCGACGAGTAGCCGAGGCAACTTTCTTATCAGACAATCACTTGATCAGCTACCAGTCTATACCCGTCCTTCCGGGTTATATTGGACTTGTGCCGTCTAAAACCTCCACGATTTTCCACCTAGGGCACATATAGGCAAAATCACGGGAATGCTTTCGCCAATTTCCGCGGTCCCGCTATCGGTGGTCAATTTTATTTTTTTTTCTATTTTTATTTATTTATTTGATACATTCACCTTATACAATTTAATGTAGCCCTAGCTTCTGTAAAAGGAAAACCGTGTAACAGGAGCCAGCCAAAATTATCCTGTCAACCCGCTCTTTACAGGCAAGGGACGCTGGAACATACAGTGCTCTCCTACACTCCTATCCCCTTGGATCAGTTGGCTGAAAGGCTTGAGAGCTAGGAACTGCTGCTTTTGAACCTGTGTCCAAAAGCAACAGGCCTCCCAGCTAATCGTACTGACACTTTTATTTCCTCGTGCCTTCACGACGCTGTATCAGTGGTGTGGATAGATGATTACATATTACATATTGACAGTGATAGGGAAGATAGGGAAAGTGCTATATCGACACTCCTATTTCTCTATGAATTCATCGTGGCTGCGGACGACAGAGAGTGCACAACTCGTAACCTACTTTCAACGCGGCCCCCGCAGTCTTTTAGGGAATCTTTTTTTTTCCTTGATAAGATTGCGTTATACTAGATCTGTGGTTAGACTACTTTTAGGATGTTTACCAAAAGTTTCGCGTTTGGCGTATTTGTTGAGCTATTTGTTTAGTGTTTTATAATATTGCTTAAGGGTTCGATTTCCGATCGGGTCAAGTATTTGTAGGAGCTACAGAAAATGGGCGTTTATTCGTGTGGAATTTGTATATGTAAAGCGCCCTTGTAACACATGTTTCTATCTTACAATAAGGGCAGTGGTTTTTTTTTTAAAGAACAAGTCGTAACTCACAAGTTCCCTTATGGACACGTTTTAACATTACAACAAGTAGTGTGATATTTAGTTTAGACTTTTGTATAAAATTAGCACCTAACTAACATTCGGAAGTTAAGTATGTTACTGATTCTCACGATCATAGATAGTGTAATGCGCCCAACACGTTGGGAACGTACGCTCCGTCGTTCTCAGCAGACTTATTTAACGAATTCGTTTCGTTTTCAAATTGCAAAATTGGAGACTCACTTAGCTTTACATATGCTCGCATCGTGTCTCCTATATATTAATACGTGAGGATGAAAACTTCATTCTCAATTTTAAGCGCATTGCGCGCACGGAGGAAGTTGAAATTTGGCAAAGTGAAAGTGTATATTGTGGAGGCTTAGTAGAAGTAACAAATTTAATTTTTTTGTTATAAAAACAACTATAGAACTATATGAAAGTGCTCGTTGTTTACGTTTATACTAAACATGAATGCCAAATTAAAATAAAACTATTATGGAATGAATAAAAGGGTATTTTGATCGCTAGGCTATTCCTAGCCTAGTGGTCAATTCCTGATATAAAAAACAAATGAATAGGTTTGTTCCTTTCCGAGTATTTTAATCTGTTCGTTAGAGTGAATTATAAGCCTTTACGACTGAACCGACCAAGTTTAAACTTTACAAAAACCAGCGCCATTAACTGGTAATCACAATTAAAATCGCTGGACTGCCTGTTTGCCTCTTTATGTATCTTTAGTAATTTAAGATTGTTCGGAGGATTCATTTCAAATTTTTTTTTTGCACTACTCGATGGCTCTCGTATATCTTGATAGTTTTATTTTTATGTAATTAAGGAATCGTTTGTTCCGTTTTTATTTTATTCGAACATCTAGTTATTGAACGACACTAAGCAGTGGTTTCATTCAATAACTAAATATGGAATATTAAATAATAGTATTAAATTGTTACTATATGCACGTAATGAGTAACTGTAAAAATCTAGTGATGATTTCAGATATATCCGATTTTTCGGTTGGGTTGTTTGCTAGTGTAGAGATTGTTTCTAGTGTTATTTAATGTAGCGATAACCAAACGTTATCATTTACAACGAGCTCTGACACTACGCGCTATGATTTGGTTAATATCCCACTTTATTTCTAACCGTAAAAAAACATCCCAGTATTGATAAGTAAATCTTATTCGGACTGATTGGGACCACATGTTGTCGCCTAATATTTAGTGGTATTAGATTGGGCGCTTAATAGGTTACACTAAGAGAACTAATAAGGGGGACGGGACAGAGAGAGAGAGAGAGTTCATAGAATTTTGTTTTTACACAATTTGTGAATAAGGAAACAAATGACTCGTCGTTTTGAAAGCCGGCCTTTGTTATAAAAACGGTGGTGATCAACCATCCTAAACACCCGGTTAACTTCTAGCCCGTGTTCTTAAAAAGTTTTTTTTTTATCGGAATTAGGAGGCAAACGATCAGCGGCTCAGCTGATGGTAAGCGGCCGCCGCCGCCCATGGACATCTGCAACATCAAGGGACTTGTAAATGCGTTGCCGGCCTTTAAGGTGGGATACTCCCACCTTATTGGCAACGCTCCCTATGCTATTGCTACTACTGTTGATATAGAGCAAGGAATAAGTCTTTATGTGGTAGGACGAGAGTCTGCTTGGGATAGTGCCTCTGCAACGTCCATTACTCTACCGCCAAGCAGTGGTATCCAAGCGCTAGTGCTCCGGTTTGAAGGGCCGTGCACCAAATTATATGCCTGAGTTACGAGCGTAGCGCGGAGTCAGGTTTGAACTTATGCAGTTCAAAAACCCTGTTTACATTGTTAGGGACCAGCGTGTCTCTTACTACCAGCTGAACATGTTGTTTGTTTCTTTTTTTTTTTTGTTAAAAGTTCCTACAGCTAATGTCTAGTGTTATAAGAGCGTTTTATTACGGATTAAGCTGACAAACGAGCAAGCGGTTGATCTGATGGACAGTGATCACCGCCGCCCATGAGCACTTGCAGCATTACAAAACTTGCAAATGCGTCGCCAATCTTATGAATAGAGACTGAGGGAAGAGAAGAGGGAGACAAGGGGGGAGGGGGAAATAGGTAAAGAGGGAGTGAGAGACGTGGGAAGTGAGGGGATGGGCCACCGGCCACCTCACTCGCCGGACGAAATGCGGATTTACATACTTGAATTTTACACGGACAAACGCCGATTCGAAACAAGTATTTGTAGTTCGTACAGATAATTGGCCCGGGCGGGAATCGAACTCACGATCTATGACGCCGAAGCCAATAGCTTAGCATCTGTGCCAGACGGTCATTAAACGGGTTTCATGACTCTCATTCGTAAAAGAAAATGGATTTGGTAAAAAGACTTGATGTTGCAAACGCCGCGCTTACGCACCGGTCCGTGCGACCGGAAGTGACGTGTCTCCCATCCGACACGGCTCTTTGTTCTCGCATGTAATTAGCCGGTAGAATTGGCCAGCCATTGTCGCCGGCGGATTCTGATTTCGACGTTGTTCAAAGGTATGTTTTACCGGTTTCTGTCAAATTTAGCTGTTGCAATCAACTGCTTAAATGTAGTTGGTAAATAGGGTCAAAGTCAGATTTGGCTTGCTACGATAAGGTAATATTGAACGTAGGTGAATGTGAGGACTTCCTGAATGTATTATTGACTAATTTCTTATTAATTCTTATGAATACCCTTTTATTTTTCTTATTGAATCTTGTTTCTTTGTTGTTGTTTGTTTTGTTGTAAATTTGCTACAGAAAATATTGTGGGGATCAGTTATCAGCGGTAAAACTTATATCCCAATACACATCCCATTACGTTAGTATACTTCGAGATTTTCTTAGAGATCAATATAAATGTTTGGTTTTTTGAATATTCTAATTCAATTTAGTTTTGTTTCATGCACTTACGAACGTCGAAAAGCACGTTCTTAGAATACAATACTTAGAATAAACATAAGAACCTATGGCAAAAGTATATTGAAATTGTGTATGCATTGACCATTTAGATGAAAGGCACGGAAACAAAAATTTTCAGCAATTCATAAGTTAACAATTGAATTATACAAATTCCTATAAATATATAATCCTCCAATGATGTCTATTATTAAATAAATCTAATTTGTCGATTTTATCACGACTTAATTTTGTTGAGAATTCAAGACGTTTCGAACAATTCATAGAGTAAATAAATTTTGAAAATAGCTTGCATTAAATACGACATTAAGATGTTTATACAGGTAGTAGAATCAATAGACGTCAAAAAATGATTGTAAACCAATCCAATTTTGAATAAAGAATTTTGACTTTGACTTCCTAATATTTTTGCATGTATTGAGATGTTGTTCATAGGTGCTTTTTAATTTTTTTAAGTAGGAAAATTCGACCCTAGGATTTAAAAAAAAAAGAATTAAAAAGCTGACTGAGATCAATGTCTTCTCTTTAGTTCCTATGCTAATGAACTTTCTTTACATTAGTTAACATAAAAAAGAAAACATTTGGATAATAATTTATTATAACGTCAAAGCAAAATTCCACTCAAGTTTATTTTTACGTAGTTGCTATAAGCCTTGTTTTATACTTTTACTTGAAGGTGACACCAAACAATACTTTAGGACTATTCTATTGTGTGACGGGCGTTTTAAAAACCTGTAATAATGATAATAATAAAAAAAATACTGTAATGTATAAAAACTTGATAAAAACATATAATGTATCGCAAAATCTACTGTAATTGGCACAAGTTGCGTTTGTGAAAACAACGGAATGAACTCTATTATTATTAGATTAGTCAAATTTATAATGTCGTCCGTGATTACCGCCGTAGCGGCCGTCCTATCAGACAGAGAGAGATCAGCCAAGTGTGCAGGATATACTATAATGCACAAGCGTTTGCACAGACGCCCGACAGGATAGATAGATAACCGACACGACCGGAGAGAGATCAGGCGCAGAGGCGATGACGTTAAACCCACCTCTTATTAACTACTCTCCAGGTCACCAAAATACCGGTCAAATTCCGGGCACCAATGAATTTAAATTATAATTAACAATTTTAAGAAAGTGCTCATTTAATACGTGCTCAACGGTGAAGAAAACATCGTGAGAAATCCTACATATTTAAGGAACAATAACAAAAAATCTTAAATAGCTGAAGTCCGCCATTCCGCAGTGAGGCCGCGTGGCGGTCTGTGCCCTTACACCCTATGTATAGAGGAAGCCTGAGCCCAGCATTGGGACATATGTATATAGGCTGTTTTTACTATCTAAGGAAAATAAATATATGAAATCACTTGCAAATTTTATTTGGTTTCAACAACGTTCCTGCTCAAGTCGTAATTTTTACTGAATCGTGTCAATACGACACTAAACTTTTTGTCCGGTACGATACAAAATGAATGGGGTCACGTGCTTATGTTATAGATTAGGTACCATTCGTACCTATTCTAAAACATGAGCATGTAATGATAATTTTCAATTAAAAAAATTCCGTGGGATAGAGACCCATTTGGCTAAAAAATGTAACACATTTAACACGCTTATTTATAAATGTTAAATGCAAAAGGCTCGCTAAGCGTAGGCTTGCTTTTCTTTATGTAAAAGAAAAAATATAAACATAATATTTTTATATAATGGTTACGTAGTTACTCACAATAGCACAGTGTCAATGCCACTCGTCGTTTCAAAGTTCTTAAGAAACCGTTTTGCTTCTATATGCTGTGTTCATCACTTATAGACAAAAGATAGTTATTAACTGCACCCTGTAAGCCATATCATATAAAAAAGAACTTGTTACCAAAAAGCATTCTCTCTCATTTAATACTAAATAAGTTTATACAGATAACCTTACACGATAAAATATTTACATAACCTTACATCAATATAATATTTACGTAATATGAACAAAGGGAACTAATTCAGATTCAATAAATGAACTTTGTAAACAGATTTAAGTAAAACCTCTATAATAAATAACGGACAAGAGAATTCTCGGTAGTGAAATGAGGTAAACGGTGCTTTTCTTAAGTTCCAATTCCCGTAAATGACTGTTGATGAATGGTGTACTTGAAGCCTTTAGATTACTTGGCATGTTTCATCCTACATTCGCACACTTTAACTATTCTATGGTTTCTATATTGTAACGGTATTTTAAAAGACTTTTTTCATGCGATCCGAGCCGGTGGTAGCTTCCTCATGAACTGAAACGTAAAAATGACGATTCATAAATTCTTGTAAAGGCCCATTTGAATAAATACATTTTGATTTGATTTGATCTATACATGAATATAGAAAAGTGTTTGTAGTGTATTCCAAATAGATAATTCACCATTCGTACATTAAAGGTTAACATTTACTTTAAAGTATGATTTGTGAAACAGAATGCTCTAACACAGTGATGATACTATGCAGTAACCATATTTTACAAAAAAATATATGTTATCTCGAGTTCGTCGTATATATTTGAAACGTATCCCAAAATACAGGCAATGGTTTTCACTATATATGTATATTAGGTTGGGTTCTGTTTCAAGTGTACTGTTTCATAGAGTTTTATTTATTTAGTATTTTCTATATTATTTAAATATACCGAAGCTATATAGATCGAAATGATGTCTGTAGGTAACAGTTAGAAACTTAAAAACAAATAAACTAATGTCAATAAAACTTATATCCATTCGAACGTGCCTGTTTAACTGAAAACTGAAGTACCTTTAAGTTATAATAATATATAATAATAATGATGTCCTTCTGACCGATTCCGGCCACGGCGGCCGATCTACAGGAGATCAGCCAAGTGCGCAGGATATATTATAGTGCACAGGCGTTTGCGCAGACGCAGGTGCATTCACTCTTTCTTTTACTCTCATAGCCCGATGGGGCGGATAACCAACACAAAAGGAGAGATAAGGCGCAAAGGCGGTGATATTAAACCGACTTCTTAATAACGACTTCTCCGAGCCATCGCTAGATGGCGTCGACAAGAACCCGGGACCGACTTTTTACATGCCCATCCGACGCATGGATTCATCTTATTTTTCAGGCAATCGGGTGATCGGCCTGTAATGCTCTTTTTTTTGTTTTACGTGGGCGAATTGCCTACGAGCTATGTCGGACATACCACTTCCTCTTCAGGCAAGGCGTGCTGGAACATAGAGCACGCCTTCCTACCCGGCCTCCTATGCAATGGCCAACGGACCCGCCCGAGTCCGCTGGATGGAGGCCATGGGAGCTAGGAACTGGCCTGCTACTTTTGAACCTGTGCCAAAAAGCAACAGACCTCCCAGCCCCCAGTGGCGGAAACTGGTCTTTGGCTCCGCCGCTCACCATGTTTCGGCCGCGGGGGATAGGGAGAACGGCCTACATAATACCGATATTCCTCTTCTCGCGACCCAACCTTGGCTGCAGAGTACGGGGAGTTGTGCCCCCTCACCACTTTCAATTCATCCCCCACGGCCTCCTCCAAGGCGCATCCAAAGTGGGCTACCAGAGCCCACTCGGAGCGCCCCCTCTGGCCAGCCTTACACCACGGGCTGGTCGTGTTTGGGTTCCTCTTGGCTTCGCCGTGGGTGACCAGGCCACGGTTACTAGAGCCCCTCCGCCACGCACGTTAAAATAAAATTTCTTTCAATAAAACATTAAAAAATTTCAAGTCTTCGGAATATATGTTGTCTTGAAGAAAATGTATCGATTTTAATTTTTTTTAAAGTTCTTATTTTGGATTTAAATCTTACAATCGTTGAGATCTTTACGTTGATAGGGGTCTCCTTAAAAAGTTGTATCTGGTATTGGTACCCTAAAACTTGAGAACCTCTAGTTTTTTGGTCTGGTCTATTCACTGTTCCATAGCCTATGTTAAAGAGCAACACAAAGAAGAAAGGCAAACAATGAACACATTCATTTTTATAGTATTACTAAGCAACTGCAAGTAGATATTAGTTCTCTGCCAAATTGTACTAAAACTGGTTATTTTTAAATAACATTTTCGGTGATAAATTAGTAATTACACTCGGCCAAGTCAAAGTTGATTCGCCGCCCAGGTTCATCGGCCTGCCGCGGCGCGGAGTCGACGACCTTTCTGCGGGCCACGACGTTTTCAGAGCGAAACTTTTATGTGTACATAGTGCAACATGGTTATGCAGTCCTGGTACTTTTGTTTCAAAAGCTTTTGTTATTTTAACTTTTTAATTTGACTTTATATGAAAAAGGCAATAAATATTACAGGAAAATGTTGAGTTGTCATAATTATTATGATAAATTTTTATATAGTATTAGTTTTTTTTTATGTACATGCTTATAGACATATAGTCCTAGTACTATTGTGTATAGTTTTTGCTATTTTAGCATTTTAGTTTTACTTGGAAACGTAACTTCGTATAAAACATAATTATGTTTTATGGTTTTTTTTTACTTTTATTAAATTATTATCGTGTATGTAGTGGCGGTACTACCATACAAGCTTGCCTTATTAAGGAGTAAAATTTATAAATCTTAATTAGCACATAATTCCAGAATAATTTATTTTTCAATTTGAGCGTTGCGGAATTTTTAATTATATTACTAGTAGTAGCAGCGATTATATGTAGAAGTATCGTAAAAACAATCTTACTTGAAAAGTATAGATTTTATGTAAAGCACATACATTTTAATGTACGGCTTGATAAAACGATATTTTATTCACGTATATGATAACCAGAATAACTATTTTATGACGCGTAAATTAAACATTACTTACATTCGTTAATAATCATATGCATGAAATCATTACTACTTGTGTAATTTTATGATATTTAAGGAACTAAATCGTTCTGAAGACAAAATTATTTAAAAGATGGATATTGTGATAGATATCTTCTGTATATTATTTAACATATACAGGAAACACCTTTTTCAGAACATTGATCGTACCCAGTAGTGGTATAGCTAAAGGTTATAATATTGAGAAGTGTATAAACTTAATTTTGTAATTAAATATGACTTTTGTGACAAATAGTTTTAATAAGATAATATGCAACTTTATTTATTATAATCCAAAAAGTCATTGCCAGTTCATAAATATCAAATTAAAAAGTATAGTGTGCAATATTTCGAGAGGCACACGTATTCTGAAAAAACTTCGATAGTTATAAACACGCGCGCTTGCGGTCGAATTTCGATCAGTAGACGACCACTAGTTTTATTTGACATACAAAACTTTGCTCACGGATGTACGTACTTTCATGGGTGTAGATTTCTAATATTTTGGTTTTTTTGAAAATTTTCTAATGTGAAATGCCCATGTCATTTATCTCTTGCTGCACCCAGTGGCGGTGCTACCATACAAGCCCAAAAGCCGAGCTTGCCCTACTAAGGAATAAACTTTATAAATCTTAATTAGCACATAAAATAAATATTTTTTTGTGGTAGAGTCACGCAGCTGCTCCCGCTGCTAAATGGGCCGGCTCGAACCGGATTAGTACCACGACCTCACAAAAAATCGGCGTAAAGCG
>DWHO01004958.1:0-10652 GCA_018247575.1 Eurytides lysithous rurik | reverse complement strand
GCGCCACGCAGCTGCAGCGCGAGCTGCCGCAGCAGCTGCAGCGAGCGCGCGACGCATATCAAAAGACCGAGCGCCTGCTGCAGGGTATCGACGAGGTAATCATCTTGACATTTTATTTATTGGTAGTATGTTTAGGAATTAATCCGTTGCGTTTTACGAGCGGTAAAGGGCTGTTACTCTGCGAATAATATATCTGTATGATTAAAATGTACGGACACAACTCTTATTTTGTACTTTAAGTTTCTTGAGGATAAATCTTTGCATTTATATAAAAAATGTTTTGTCTAAATTTGTGACCTAGTAAAAATATTAATCGGTTGTCGCCTTATCCAGCTTGAGCAGTTCCTGCACGAGCTGGAACGGCAGATGCCGAGCGCCGAGGAGTGCGCCATCCGCGACTCGGCCGAGCTGTACCGCATGAAGAGCCGCTTCCAGGCGCTCAAGGAGCAGTGCGACGAGCGCTCCACGCACTTTCGCAGCCTCAACGAGGAGGGTGCGTATATGTTCTCGATACGTGAGGTGGTCGTCGGACATGTGGCATATATTTGTATAACTGCACAGGTAACGAAATGATGTTGGCGGCGGAGAGGCGCGCGGCGGCGCTGGCGCGGCGCCTCACGCAGCTGTGCGCGCTCTGGTCGCGCAACACGCACGCCGTCTACGAGCGCTACAAGTAAGTGGCGGTGACGGGCCGAGTGGCAGGCGGTGGCAGAAGCCCTGACGAGCGCTGTTGTGGCACAGGGTGCTGGCCGAGGCATGGCACGAGTCGGGCGAGCTGCGCGCCTGGCTGTCGCAGCAGAGCGCGTATCGCATTCATAGCAACCGAGGCATTTTTAGATCCCTTCTAGAGTAGGAGGTCGCGCTTAGATTCTCAATTACACTGTACCGCCATTCGTTAAATACGCGACGCCTTTCCTGTTCGGAAAACTGTCCAGCAATTGAACGTCTCATCAATATATAAGGAATGAAAAAAAATTCGCTGTGTTTTGTTTATTCTGTTAAATAATTAATTATAGATAAAAGTACACGATGGATACTTAGACGCTGGTTTTTTTTATGGGTTAGGCTGACAAACGAGCAAGCGGTTCACCTGATGGTAAGTGGTCACCGCCGCCCATAGACAGCTGCCCACTGAGCAGCTGCTTGCCTTTACCACCACAAACTTGGCTCTTGGTAATATTATTATGCAACAATTGTGTAATGAGGTTGTAAAAAATATTGTATGTATAAACGTATAGGATTGTATTGTGTTAAGTATTATTTATTATATGATGAAAACGTAAAATATTACACACGAGAGAAATAAAATAATTTTGATGTACATTTCATGTAACACACCGTTTTACAGCTCGTTAGCGTTTGCGTCTATACCGATAGATGGCGTGAGTTCTTCCTTCGTTCCTCCTATCCAGGTAGACTACTCATTCGGAAACTGTCATTATACAATACGTTGAAAACAGAAGAATACGTTTTAATAGTATGAACATGACAAGCGGTGGTGTAGGTAACTATTATATTCTAGTTTGAATGTCAATATTGACATTGCAATTATTGTCCAAAGATCAGGGATTGCTTTATGAAAGTTTTTTTAACCCTTTCGTTATCAGCGCCGGAATTAACCGCCTGCCACTGGACACCCCGTATGTACCAGCGCCACATTAAGACGGTATCCATTTACCGGTCCTTATATTGCATTCTTATTGAATTGATTCCTCTTAGGGTGCAATCAATTTTGTCATTGAAAAAAATGGGAAAATTCGAACATCAGCTTACCGCCATGCAATGTGCACACTTCGCGGCGCACATGCCCTGTTCACCCGTGGGGTGCTACTCGCTAAGTCCGTATTCGTATTTTGTGGACCGTCCGATTATTGCTCGTAACTTTGGAGTGAGCCCCACTCTCAAACACGTTCGAACGCTATTGTTACGAACGGGACTGTAGAATTTTTAGTGAACGAATGGTTGTGATTAGCGTCACTTCGGCGGAACGGACTGCGGTAAGGAAAGGGTTAAGGCACCAATTTAGGTTTTATTCTTAATTTTTTTCTTTTTCTTGGGCATTGCGTTTTTATGGGCCAGAGCATATGTTCCCAAATTGTTATGGGCTACCATCCCCTTTACAAGAAAAAATAAATTCAGCTCCCCCTTTTACGTAACAGTTAATTATTATCAGCTCGAGGAGTTATTAACAGTTTAGCACCATATATATTCTGTTTTTATTATGAACAAAAATTACATATATTTCCAAAATTCATTTTCCTCCATGAGCGCTTAATACGTTGCCAAAAGGGCACAATATTTCTAACTATAAAAATATATACAATTTTTATTTCTAACAATGAAAAAGGTCGATTAGAACAGTTTTTCGAATATTGGCTTCAAGTCAACCGTGACAGTGATCTTTGACAGTTAGTAAAGTAACAGCCTTCGTATTTCCCACTGGGCGTGCGCCGGGCGCAGGCCTCTATGCAGAGGGAATAACCCCATAAATAACATAGACCGCCATGCGGCCCCACTGCCGGACGGCGGCGGACTTCACAAATATAAGATTTTTTTTTATTGTTCCTTTAATATGCGGGTTTTCTCATGATGTTTTCCTTCACAGTCACAGAGCACGTGGCAAATCGGCACTTAAAATTTTTAATTATAAATTGACAAACTTATTAAATTAAAAGCGAGTGCCCGGACACTGAGCTTGACAGGTAACGCCTTTAGTGGGCGAAGTGCAGATTAAGAATTGTGTAAAATTTAACATGAATTAACGGTTACTTTATTGAGCTATATTTAGGAAGTCGTTGCCGGAACACGTCACGCCAATTGGCGTTTTTAGTTCGCACTACACCAGTCCAAATAACAACAATCATTCGCTGAATCATTTCGATCACGAGTCGTGACGTAACCCGACGTCAGCACCGCGCCCCCTCCCGCGGAGGACAAGGTCATTAGCACCTAATGACGCTATAACGCGACCTCTCGAGAAACATCGCTTCGCGTTGCCGAAATTACGAGTGCCAAAACGCTGTTATACGATTACATATATTATTATGTTTTCTTAAACAATGTTCAAAACCTCCGCCTTTTTGTGTTGGTTTGAGTTTTACTAAATGTATAATTTTTGTCACATGTCTTTATGCATTGTATAAGCTCTAAATGTAGGAAATTTTGTTACCCATCGCAAAAATGAAATAATAAGAACGTACTTTTTATGTAACACAGCGAAAATATAAATTTTTAATAAGTATTTTTAACTTTTCTGTATGTTACAATGCAAAATTTTACGTTGTAAAATACGTAAAAGTTGAAAAAAAACATGTTCAAATAGCGCTTTAATAACAACTACACATGCATACACCGGCGTCTCTTATAATTTAATAAATCTGAAAAGAATATGATAAGTTTTTCGCCGATTGATAAAAAAATCGGTTTTTATGGTTTTGAAAGGGACATTATTTGATGTTTTTTATTTTTTCTGTGCGTGATAGGTACGGGCCATACATGCATACACGGATACGTACATTTTTGTTAATTGAGGGCTGGTTTTTATTTAAAGGCAAAACAATAACATTAAATTAAAAAAAAATACCTTAAGTAGGCGCAACGACATTACAATTTAAAATGAAATGATTTTTACTTTTAATTTTTTTTTGCCTCAGTGAAATAGCGAATGATCTACTAATTTAATGTTGACATCCTAAAGTGAGTTGATTTCAAGCGAGTCATTTAAAATGTGGTTTGCTATACTGGCTGGTTTAAGTATCTTAAATAGAAAAGTCAGTTAAATTATTTATCAATTCATCATCATCCAACATTTCAACATGATTTTAATTGTTTGTTTATTTCAAATACTCATGCTAACTAAGTTAAAACTTAAAGAGTGTGTAGTTAGATTGACCGTATAATCTTTTTTTCAGATCGGCTCACGGAATGCTTACTAAAATGTTATATTGATGGTACTCCATCGGTATAGATACAAAAATCCATTCGTTTCTTTTATTAAGAAACGAATGGATTTTTGTATCTATACAAATTATTAAGCAATAATATTATGTAGACAAAACGTTTGCACGATGGAGTTGGTTTGTTGGTTATATCTTGTTTTAAACGTTGGTGGAAAATAGGTTATTCTTATTTGGGGAATGCTGCATATATGTATAAGAAGTACTGTTTGAGACCCGTTAGATGACGTGCAATCTGTGACTAAGAATCTTATACTGTTATTTAGTTTTTTCGGTTCGTTTACAAGATTTTAAAAATATAACTAATGGTAAGTTGAACAAGTACAAATCACTAATTAATTAAAATAAAATTACGTATCATATATATATCAGAAGAAATCTGTTGCTCTTAAGGTTTTTTTTCCTTTTTATTTTGTTTTATAAAAGTATAAAAATAAACAATATACTGTTTTTCTCCAGCAAGGAATATCTTTATTAATCAAAATAAATTTTCGTTTATTCATTCTACGTAGGCATGAGCATTGTTTTTTACGATACAATTGCAATATTTATTCCTAAATGACTAAGCACTAAATAAGATAAAGGTGTCTTAAGTATAAAAATAACACGGGCGTTATGGATTTAACGTTTAAAATATATAAAAGTGTCTACAGCTATAGACTTTCATGCAATTTTTATTCAATGGGAAATGTCCGACGTTGGGTGAACGATGGAATTGAAATGACCGTGCTATAGAAGCGGTCGCCAAGTTGTTCCATGCCGTACTTTGTTTCTCATTATATCTCAATTACAACTTTGGATGGGCTGAGGACATGGAACGTGCGTTTTGAAGTAATAACCTTGTCATTGATACGACACAACGAAATACTCTTGATCTTGAAAGGAAAAAGATGATAATGAAATATTTATTGTTGTGAAAGAGATTACGTTAGATTGTTTCAGTGACGATTTTCAATATCCTGTGGTATTTTATTTAGAACTATATTTATCAGTGGCTCTACTACCATACAAGCCCTAAAGCCCCGCTTATCCCGAATAATTTATTTTTAAATTTGAACGTTGCGGGAATCATGTGCTAATAATTAAGATTTATAAATTTTACTCCTTAGTAGGTTAAGCCGGTCTTTTGGGCATGTATGGTAGTACCACCACTGATATTTATTGTAAAAGTGTAGAAAACCGATTTTTAACTATCCGTGTTGGTTTTTATTTTATAATTTACTTGACACTAAAGAAAAATGCCCCTCTGGCGCGTGGCGGTATGTGATCCTATATCCTCAGTATAGAGAATGCCTGCGTCCTGTATTGATTAGATTTTATCCTTATTTTCATTGCCGTGTCGAGACACAGTTTTAAACAAACCCTTATACATTAAAGTACGATTTATAAAATTGAGAAAAGACTTATTGCATGCATTGTCTGTAAGATCACGTAATATCACGGTCAGTTAGTCATTCCGGGGAACGAAAATCATTACTAAGTCTCTTACTGTTTATCTTATTATCACAAAATAAAAAAATATACATTTTATCCAATATACGACCATGGTCTTAGTTATAAATCAAATATCGTATTAGCAACATTATTATACTTTATTCCATATGGAACATGTTTCATATCTTATTTAGCAAGGTACTTAGGCTTTTATTCTAACTTGGGTGTTCTAATTGTGATAAAAAAAGATATAACCTGATGATACATCTTCAAGAATGCAGCTGTATGTAGTACTGTAGTGGTAGTCAGTTCCCTTCCTATATTCAGATATCGGTCTACACCAGCTCTGTACCATTAAAAGAACGCCTGCATTTAAAATTGGAAAGCTGGAAGCGTGTATTAGTTTCATGGCTCGCGAATTTGTTTAAGGTGAAGGTTGCATTATGGTAAGGTTGTGTATTCTTTGCCTAATGCTAAATTGTCTTTATAATTATCTACAAATCAAAGTAAAAATTGGAATTTCAACAAATAGCGGTCCTTATTAATATCGATTTCGGGAGGGACCCATCCTCAACAGTTCAGTGTGCTTGGCTGGCCGGAGGGAGAGCTCAAATTGAAAGGGATGGATGGATGAAGCGACGGATCTGGAATGGCCAGACCACGCTCCCTATTATCCGGAATCCTCTCCCCCTTCTTCCAGAAACGAAGCCAAGCTCTCCGTCCCCGCGACTAAGACCACCACCAGTATACTACCGTAAACACCATCATCAACTGTGCTGCCCCTATGGAACATGGATATTCCAAAACCGAATAGCCTCAGTCGGCTGAGGTCACATGGTCGAATACACATCTACAGGATTTAGCCTCGATACTCAAATCAGCCTGCTCATGGTTGGCCCATTTTAGTGTTATGAAGGGATGAGAATCATAGTAACGTGCATACATGCATAAAGACAGAGAAAGCGAAGGAAAAACAGAACCTTCCCCAAAGTCTCAGATTCATCAGCGCAACTACGAGCTTTAGATCGAAAAACTCTCAGTCACGTTTGCAAACACGCGTTATGTCAACCTCATGTGCAATGATAACGAAACTGAGTGAAGCCACATGCATAAACATGCACGCGTATACGGATGACATATGCATGCCATCGTAAATAGATAATTTATAAGGCTCGTAAACGCGTAATCTAGGCTTCACCTTCTTTTGTTATTGCTAACTCGTATTCAATGGAGTTAGAAATCGAATAGAGACGTCAGAGAAATAATAGTGGCAATTGATGAACATCAGGTGAATCGTTTTTTGTTTTTACCGTCATAGATAAGAAAAATCTTTGTGATCGCATACAGCACAAAAGTGAAAAAAAAAACTACATTTACAACTTTCTCGTTGTATGTGTGTTTTGTAAAGAAAAAGAAATGCGTGAAATTTAAGTTTAGAACATGTAATCCGTTTGAGTGGCAGATGCATTCAAACTGTGACGTCACATAACTTTCTTCGATTATCTGACAGCAAACGTCATATGAAACCGAAATCTCACGAATCGTTGCAACACATCGTATCTCGTTTTGATAATTTCCTAAGAATGATTATGGATTATGCTTGTTTCCGTGTTGAAATAAAATCTTGTTTTAAATCTCGCGTATTACCCAGAGATAATAATCGCCTTTTCAAACATGGCTTTGCGTGTTTATGTGTATGAAACGAAATTACAACCAAAGTTTTATGCATATATTAAATAAATTAGTGCTAGAACGATAATAATAATAATATTTTTTATATGGTGTAGGCTAACATACGAAAGACCGTTTCACCTGATGATAAGTGATCGCTGCTGCCCGTGGACATTTGCATCATTACAGAATTTTGCAAATGTATTGATAGCCTTCAATGGTAAGAATTTTTGAAAGAGGGAGGGAGGAAGAGTGACAGGGAGAGAGGAGAAAGGGTTTGAAGGCGAAGAAGGAAGGAATTGAGGCAGAGTTAGGGAGAGAGGAAGAGGAGGGAGGGGCATGGGCCATAAAACATTTCAACTTCACGCTGTTATTTTGGTTAGATCGTGGTAGTTATCCGGTTCGAGCCGGCCGAACGTGGGTTTTCATTTATATATTAACATGAGCGTATGTACTCTATAATTATCCTAATTTCGGGAGAGACTGGTAACAAAGAAATCGCTAACCCTATTGCGAGTTAGTTAATTTGTTATTGGCTACAGCATTATTAATAAGCGAATGTATTGTACATTTTACTAATAGTGTTACGCAAGGGCAATAACAAGTTTGAAGAGTTGAAGCAGTATAATACAAATTGTATGTTATATACCGTATAATTTATCGTAATATAATATACTTTATATTTATCGTAATAAATATACTTAGAACTATAAAGTCATTGATTTTATAGATTTTAAAAGCAAACAAACACTGACAAGCAAGTTTTTGTCCAATATAGGACAATGTAATTTATAGAACATTTCTCGAGTGAGTGTAGTGCTGGTTTGTCTTAAATAGAAAAAAAAAAACACGAGACACCTATTGTGAGCCACAACGTTCTCTTAATCCGAGTCAATGACATCGTGCCCATACGGCCGGCTGGATATAAATGTTTTATCTGTGACAGACGGATTGTAAGCGGCCAGGGACATCGAAGAAATTGTGACCGTGAATCGAAATATTAAATCCGTGTCTATGATCTTGTAACTTTTGAACGCTTTGTGCCATTGAGCAGGTTAGAATATCAAACAATATAATATATTTCATTTTTATATAATATATTAGCCATATAAGCCCTGGGATACAGGTGGAGGTAAGCGACACCTATTGGTTGGGAAATAACCTACACGGAGAAATATCGAATTAATGGAATAACATTTTGATTACTCAGTACTATTTTAATATATAATAGTTGATTTAGACGTTTAAATAAGCAATTTTGGTCAGGCCCAATTAATAATTGTTACATATTTCGAATGTAACAAATGAATTTCGCCAGAAATCAACTGTCTCGTGTTTATTAACTGAACGATACAAGTTTCGAACAGGTTCCGCTCGGTAAACGCGGACAAACATAATAGCTTTGAGATATATATCTCTTTCTTTTCGTTTTTCACAAAGCTGCGCCGTTGTGAATTTGTACCTTTTTAATTTTGTTGGATATTAAGGTTTTTTTTTTGCGGAATAAATTAGTTCGCGACGAAAGTAGGCGCCTTAAGCCGGCGGGATAGAACGGGCGTAGCGACGTGCGCCGCGTCACGTACGCCACCCTCTCGCACCGTTTCCATTGTCGCAAACGATCAGTGATTCTCGTTAGACCGTCAAATTGCATTCGATTCGCCCGGGCATTGCGTCGAATTCGATTGTAGTAACGAACTAATCGTTATCGTGTCTATCGTCCCTATTTCTTTTGTAATAATTTGCTTACAAGTAATAGTAATAGTGTCTGTTTATCTGAGAAATTTTGTTTCCTTTATAGGTGCTCTTCTGTCGACTTTCATGGGAAACTTTATGTATTGTTTGTTTTTGTTTTATACTATATATGATATGGGCATGTCATGAAAAGGGGGGAAGGGCATATAGTTAGGAAAGTTTTGGACATGTATATGAATGGAGTGAGAGTTAGGGGAAGACCGACGAAAGTGTGGATGGATTGCGTGAATAAAGATGTGAGTGTGAAAGGTGTGACTGAGGAGATGACGACTGATAGAGGAGTATGGAAGTATGGAGAAAAATACATGTTGTGCCGACCCCACCTAGTGGGATAAGAGCAGGAGAAAGAAAGACTATATATGATATGATTATATTTATCTCAGGATCTTTTTAATTATATGATGAGCTTGAACATGCTTCAGTTTTTTAAAAATGCAATTGTTTCGATATAGGTTTTGGCGACATTTGATCGACCTTCTGCGAGTTTTTAGATATCAAATCAGTAATAAGAAGAGAAATACATATTATTTGTCATGTTAACATTTATTTACAACAATCATTATTTACAATATTATCATAACACTAACAATTAGAACCTAAATATTCGCTAAACCTACTCCGTGAGGCATTCTTTGTAATAAAACCCCTAGGTATTTTATTTTTACACATAGATTTTTCTCTTTTTTTATGTTTACTTATCAAACCAATCTGTCTTATTTATACAGCCTGTGCAATTCATACAGTTTTATCTTTTACAAGAAAGTTTTGTGTCAACTTTATAAGAGAGAAGAGAAGGACTTTTTATATATGAATCATTACATTACGGCACAGCGTTAGCCACTGAGCTTAAATAATACCTTACGTAACACCTTATTAGTGAAATTCAAAAAATTCATTGAATTTGCGTTCAGTGGAACGCAAATTCAATGTGAGTCATCGCGGAGTCTTCTTTTAAATAAATTTGTGTTTAGTGCCTTCATGTCATTCGGAAGCTTGTTGAAGATTTTAGGTGCCATGCAGTGTTTATATGTTATCTAATTATTATTATTATTATTCTAATTATAATTAGACATAGTTAGGTATAGTAATATTGACAATACGCCGGTGTACAGCATTTGTATTGTATTGATACGCCTCTGCGTTTCGTTTAAGCCTATCTTTATCACTCTATTTTGTGAGGTGCCGCAAGAAATATCCTTTGTCCATTTACTTTATCTCCGAAAAATACTAATAAGGAATGAGGGCGATAACCTACGATCTTTAGTAGTTTCGTTACATAAAACAAAATTCCTTGCAATCAATCCACAGGAAATGTGCGAAGAATCTTATAAAAACAGTTTTTACAAAAAAATGTCCCGCAACGCTAAAATTTAAAAATAAATTATTTTGGAATTATGTGCTAATTAAGTATAAATTTAGATTCCTTAGTAGGGCAAGCCGGGCTTTTGGGCTTGTATGGTAGTACTGCCACTCCAAATCCAATTCGTGGAAACTAGCATTTCCACGGATTCGGCGATCCAATGAAGCTTTATAGAGTCGCATAGGCTAAAAGCATCAATGTCAGTCCAGATAAGATAAGATAAGTACCGCCACTGGTCTCTTTGCGCTTAAAGTCTCCTTCTCGCGGTTTATGATAATACTGTAGAGATAATTTATAGATAGTCTGGTTTTCGAATGGTTTTTAGGGTCTAAACAAATGGTATAGACAAATGTATGTATAAAATATTGTAAAAAGCACTAATGACTAACTAATTACTGGTTATTTTTTTTATGTAGTAGGCTAACAAACGAGCAAGCGGTTCACCTGATGGTAAGCGATTACCGCCGCCCATGGACATT
>DWHO01004957.1:0-10653 GCA_018247575.1 Eurytides lysithous rurik | reverse complement strand
TCCTGGGCGGGAATCGAACCCACGACCCTCGGTTTAGCAGTCAGGAGCACTAACCACTACACCAACGGGCCAGTCAAAATACATAATGTAGAAGAAAATGCTGTTGCTTGCTTTAATGTGCATGGATGGAAATCAAATGAAACCAAATCAAATAGGCCTTTACAAGCACTTTTGAATTGTCATTTTTACGTTTTGTTCGTGAGAAAGCTACTATATTATCAATAGCTGTGGTTCCTTTTGCCTTTGTCACACAATTTTATTGTTTTCACTGTTTACATATATGATGGTAACGGATACTTCATTCTTGGAAATAATTAGTCATATGGACTCTTGGTATTTATTATATTTTGTATGTACAGATAAAAAATATATATTAATTACTTGTATGCATTCGACTACCGTACAATATAGAAATAAGCCTTCCACACAGATTTTATTGGGTTTTTTTTTCTAATTTATAATTCTTTTAAATACGAAGGCTGTTAAATGATTGAAGTACTGGAAGTAATAAATTTGAAAGAAAACGCTAGAAAAGTTATAAAAATAAATCTAACAAAAATATTAAATAGCTTTTTTTACGTTTTGTCGATTCGTTTAGTATTCCTTTTCTAGTCAAAAATAATATATACTTCTGAAGTTGTACTAAACTATAAATTTCGGTAATTATTTTTTAAAATATCACTTGCGAAGATCTAGTCCTTGTTTATAGTTCTACTAGGCGACCATGAATCACGATAACATTGCGGAATGGCTCGGCGAAGGTCAAATGTAGCGTGTAAATTGCCTCGGCGTTTTCTTAGATAATTATTTTCACTATTATAACCTATTTGGGGCATGTTGTCGAAATAACAGGCTTATAATGATGTGCTAGTTTTTTTTTGTTGCCCTAATCTGCAGATCGTGTAGTTCTTGATAACCAACTTTCTATGTCTACCTTTAATAAGAAAAGAAATTCGAAGTCCTTTTACCTAATAGTAACTTTTACCATATTTATATGTCCGTCCATTATATATTAATAATCCCTTTAAATTAATTCTCTCTCTCTCTCTTTCTCTGATCGTTTCACGAAAAGCTCCAGCGCCCACTAGAGGGCAATACCGCCCCCATCGTGATTCTATGGTGTACATAATCAATATATTTGAATGCACTGTTTCCCTAAGTCACTAGACTTCTAGGGTTACCAGGGTCTTTTTCAAGATTGGGATGCAATATTTTTATTAGTATTGCTATTGAAAAGTTACCGTTGTGACAATGGATCAGGTTATCAGGAAACCAATAACCTAGTGACAGCTTTTATTATATTTTAATTTTAAAACTTTATATTTCCATTTAAGCTTGACTGGTTTCCATACGGCGGCTTTGACGCACGCAATACATTCATTAACCCCGTTAAAAATAAAATAACCACGCGGCTCCTCCTTGGACAAATATATTTCATTACAATTTAAGGTAAGCAGATATGCTTTTAGATAAAAATATAGCATCGGAACTCCACATAAAACATCGAGATGAATTGTGTTCATTAGGTTCCTTGAAGATTGAAGCATTTGTAATATAATGTTATTAATGTTTAATACTGATTGTGTATTTTGAAAATATTTCTAAATTAGCAATATTTCGCATAGAAATTTTTTAGTAATCCGATGAAAATCTACGAACCTGTAAAGAAAGACATAATAAAGTTAACTCATCTTAAAACGAAAAATATAAAGCAGAAAATCTAAGACAATTAAAGTCGTTGTTAAGCTTTCATAACAAATGAATAATGTAAGTGGTAGGAAGAGTCCTCGTGGTGGTCCCCAACACTGCATTGCCAGTTATGTTTCAAAGCTCCTAATGTTAATGTTAATTTTTAATATCTTATTACGCCTTCATCCTTCAGTTTGCAGTGGTCGAAGAGTGTAATTAATTTGTTAGATCATCATAATACAAAAGATCTTTTGTAAATTTAATTGAAAATAAACATTTGTGTGTATATATGTTTGGAAAAGGACAATGTTACCAACATGAATACTGTGAACATAGACCATATAACCGCATAATACAACATCACTGTTTCGGTAGACGGTTTCGTTTTCGGTGGTAGAGCTACGCAGTTGCCCCCGCTGGTGAACGGGCCGACTCGAACCGGATAAGTACCACGACCACACAGAAAATCGCCGTAAAATGAAAGTGTTTTTGCTTCAATGTTTTGTCCAGTGAGTGAGGTGGCCGGTAGCCCATCTCGCGCCCCTTCCGTCCCTTCTTCCCCCTCCCACTCTCCTCCCTATCTCTGACTCCATCCACCCCTCCTGCATCGTCCTTTCCCTCCTGCTCCCTCTTCCCTTAAAGGCTGATAACGTATTGGCGCGTTTTGTAATGTTGCAAATGTCCATAGGCGGCGGTGATCGCTTAACACCAGGTGAGCCGTCTGCTTGTTTGTCAACATACTCTATAAAAAAAGATGGGAAGTTAGTTGAGAAATTACAGTTTGTTTAAAGATATACACTATACCAGATATAGTCTGTAAGAATATTTAATTTGCATCTTTCTATCATTACGTTTTTGATGAAGGCCCACGATGTAGTTTCAAATAAGCTTCTAAGAACTTTCTTCCAAATCTATTCCCACCTTCAAGGCCGGCGGTACATTTGCAAGTCCTTTGATAACGCGAATGCCCACGGGAAGTGGTGATCACTTACCATCAAGGCAGCTACTTTTGTTCCTTTGCCTCCTGTTCCGGAGAAAAAGAAAACTTTTGTCACACCTCATACACCTTCGACACCTACTTGAATTAATTGCAAGCTAAGGTCAGATTGAGTTAAATTTAAATTGGGCATCGGTTGTCATATGTTCCATTCTATGTAGCAGTTATTTATATGAACGCACATAATTGTCATGTAATCCTCTACAGATAATACGTTTCCTCGCAATACGCGATAACATTATCCAATCCTACATGCGAATGAAACGTACTAATTCCTGATGGAGGTATATTTGCAAAGAAAACACGCGATGCTCACTTTGATTCTAAATTTACTACGTCAGACGCTTTCCTGTCGATTCACTTGGCTAAAGCACTAAAACGCTAACACAGTCCGGTATAACCAAGTGCCGTACGAACGAAATTGGTTTAAATGTATCGCGCAATAAAAATCAAACTCGGTCGTAAGTCGCGAAGTTAAATGCTATTTAGCATTTACCACCTTCCAACTCGGAGTTCCAGTGCTTGTTTAACGCCTTTTTTATTATCTCTCGGGTTGCTTTTAATGTACCATTGTTCTTTAGATAGGGAAATGTTGTTATAGTAAAATTACCTACATTTATTCACATTACACATGGAACAAAGGTTCCGTCTTAAAACAATTGGGACGTAATTATTGCTTGTTATCACAAATACAACATTTATTGAAAAAACTTAAGATGAAGTTATTTCTCTCTAAGAATCCTCTTCTTAATGTATGGACGTCTCTTTATTAGATTTTTTTTTTGCAATAAAGAGAGAATGAATGACTTTTTGACCAAATTATTTTTATATTTATAACAAAAGTCATAATAAAATTTTAGCATGGTGCATTTTTCAATGCAAACTTTTACCCTTCTCTGTCTTTCTCTCTCTCTCTCTGAAACTTCTAGTCTCTAAAGAGTTGTTTGAGAAATTTATTTAAAGTTCAATTTACTGACGGTTAAAATGCTTAACAAGGGTCCGTGCCGTAACCATTATCGCTGTAAGGTGGCTAAAACGTCAAGGGTTCAAATTTGAATAAAACGCAACAAAGTCGGGAAAAATACGTTCATTTTATAAGGTGAGACTCTACAAAGGGCCGGCAGCCTTGAAGAAAGAAACCATTAGCAATGGTCTAAAAGAAAACACCGTTAACGAAATCAAGTCGCTTTTTACAAAGAGAGAAGTAACGAGGTTGATTTGTTCGGATCGTGGCATAAATGTAAATGTCGGAAGGTCTATTGTATTATTAAACTATACGTGTTTTATTAAAAAGAGAAAATTAACGGACTGAATTCATCGTTGTGTAGAAAACTAAATAGTTATCAATTTAATATGTTTAATTTTCTTCAGTATTGATTACAAGTTCTCCAACTTAAAATATAAGAAGGCTATTGGTTTAGTTATTCATTTATTTTTCAGGACTAACAACAATGGAAAACTTAGTGACTTAAGGTTTTCTTACATTTTGATAATATTATTAGTTTACCACCTACAATGTTTGCCACTAAGACGCTGTAACATACTAAACGTCACTATATACGATACATTCAACATACCCACAATTATGTATACAAGTTCCTATAGTGATTTCTTATATTTAAACGAATACATTGGTAAATTAAACTAATTTTTAGTTGCTTCATATTAAACAGATTTTTTTTATATGAAATTCGAATGAATTTGATTTGAATTTCGAACATTTTCCAGAGTAAATTGTTAAAGCAATACAAATTAGTTTCATTTGTACAGTACAATTTCCTATTTAACTTTACAGAACGACAAACTTCACAAAATAACATTAAAAACAATAAAAGCTTAATGACAATCATACACATTTAACAACAAGAGGATACATCGTCTTTACATATTCATATCGAGCCTAATTCTCTTTCATACATTTGTGAATAAGTTCTGTTGGGGTCGTACATGTCGACGAGTTGATTCCAGTAAGCGTTTTCTTTCCGTATGAGGTGCTTTATGACTTTCCTTATGCTGCGACGTTGCTTGCCCGTGCATTTCTCGCAGCCGCTTTGCAACGCGTCTGTGATGTGAGCTGTGGATATTTCACTCGTTACTGAATAATTCCTACTATCCCTCTTAATATTACAAATATAAAAGTCACTATTTCTATCCACCGCGACGGCGGAGTTGTGAATCGATATAGTTTTTGAAACGGTGTAATGCATGTCGAACCTAGGACTAATATTAAAAAAGTTGGGGTTTGTTGTGTGTTGTTGTGGGTATTGTACTTATCTTTTACATGATGATATATACTGGAGTAATCCAATAATTGTTGTAGCTGTTAGTTAATATTTTTTGCTCTCAGTTAATGCTTTTTGCTTTTCTAAATCCGTACCGAATTAAAAAAAAACCTTCACGGGTTTTCAAAATTTTTATTCATAATATTTATACTGCAGGTTAAGCTTTAGGCTCATATTATGATGGGGAATAGCTATTTCGTAAACTAATTATTGTTGACCTACTAAGAATTAATTATCTGTCCACGATTAAAATTTTTAAACTATTTTCATGCTTTGCTCTAGATCTGTTATCAATGATAAGCCTTTTTATCCGCCGACATGCCCATCCGACGCATGGATCATCTTACTTTTCAGGCAACCAGGAGGCTCATAATGCCCTAACCCAATTAAGAAACAACAACACAAAGTCATTGCCCTCCGCGGGATTCGAACCCACCACCTCCGTTTTGTAAAATGCGAGCCTCTACCACTAGGCCACGGAGGCAGTTAAATATCATATATATCAAGTTTATATTGGGCTTGACAAAGAGTAAAATACATTCGATATTAAACATTATTTTTTATGGAGTAGGCCAACTAACGAGCAAGCAGCTCACAGTGATCACCGCTGCCCATTACAGGATATTTGCAACATTACAGAAAGTGCAAATGCGTTACCAGTCTTTAAGGGGGGAACTTTAAGAGTGGGATGGAGTGAGAGGAATGGAAAAGGAAAGTGAGGATGTGGTATATGTAGGGAGGGGAGTGAAAAAGGGAGAAAGGGCGGGAGGGGGATGGGCCACCGGCCACCTCACTCACCGGACGAAACGCAGAAGCAAAAATAGTCCTACTTTACGCCGATTTAACATAAAGCTCGTGTAGTAACAACGTAAAGGCACACTTACACTTAAGCTCCCTTCCCTCGGGTGTGCATCGACCTTTATCTAGCACGCACTTCACGTAAGCGACCAGCAGCCTCTTGTTGGCAATCACATCGTCGACGTTCATAGAGTCGTATCTGTCCGTGTAAGTGTCGGCTGCAACGGCGACAACAAAAGTGGACAATAGAGCCACCAGTAAGAAATTCATTCTGGAAGTATAAAAAAATATGAATAATACATGCATTTCGTTCTGTTAAACGTTAAAACATTATACGTTTTTTCTGTATAAACTACAGTTTACTGCACACAATGTCTGGTAAAATGGCAAGTCACGGACAGACAATGTTCTATAATGTTCTCTATAGTGTAAGAAACGACTAAAATAGGTTTCATTTTTATAATGTGTGTTATTTGTGTAGATACAAGGTACGATGTACAACAGTCGACAGCTTATATAATATTTTGAGATAGCTCTATAATTCATAAAAAAATGTAAATATTGCCCTTATTAAAAATGTATAAAAAAGAAATTTCACATTAAAAAGTGTTGAAAAAAGGGACATGCAAAAAGCATGTCCCTTTTCAACATGTATTTCTATTCCGCTACTATGCTTACATGCAGACCCAATTATATAGAACACACCGAGGACATTCTCTCTTCGGGAATGGAACACAACATTTCCTTGTTTACGTTTTCTTTTATTTGTAAAAGTAACTCATTTTTGTTTAGAACTATAAATAAACATCACTAATTAATGCCGAAGTTGTAATATTTAGAGTGAAATGGTCATAAAAATTCGTACGTGACTTCATCTTGGTAAAATTTTGTGACAATTGAACTGAATTATTGCTTGTTTTTATACTAGAGATATTATATACGAATTATAGAAGCTACTGGAAAATATATCTCTCTAAATCTCTCCCTTAATATCTTTCTAAATGTGTCCAAGAGGACGACGACGAGTTGAAATCGAAGTAAACTGCACTATTAACAATAAAAAATAACCGATTTTAATCGTAACGTTTTTATTTTTCAGGTAAGTGCCGACCACGAGTGAAGTAAAAATAAGGCAAATATAATTTCTTACTTGAGTATTCGCTTTACAATGAATGGTAAGAAATACACGACGACCTCCTTCCACTACGACAATGAAACTGTGGGAGATGGAAAACGACTAGAATTTTATATTGTAACCGTATCCTTACTTGTCTCCTTGTGAATTACCATTAATTCCATTGAATGACACGCGAAAGGAAGAAGTTTATAAAACTTCTCTCTCGCTCTTTCTTTGTTTCCCGCTTTCTATCTCTGTCGTGCACGCAGTTATGATAATTACACAAAATATTAGGTATATACTTTCGAGACACTAATGACTCACATAATTTGTCTGAATAAAATCTTCTGTGTCAAATTGCCAGAGTGGTAATAACGCAGCTTTAGGTATAATAAGTATTAAGATACATATCACACCTTTGATCCCAATCTAGGAGGAGCTAGTTCTATGGTAACCAGACGTCTGATATTCATAATAGTATATTTTTAAAGTATAACTATACAGATAGTTAACATCCAGACACAGAACAAATATTTCTTGCTCATCGCACAAATATTTCATCCTGAGCGGGATTTGAACCCACGAGCTTCGACTTTGCAGTCTAGAGCACTAACCATGGCGCCAACAAATTAATTCAATGGGTAGTTTGACTGTTTTCATGTCACTGTCCGTTAGTTACATATTTTTCTTAATCTTTATAGTAAAATGCCAAAGTTATCTTTGCTTCTTAATGTTCGTGTAATGTTTGCACTTAACGGTTTTTCATTGCGGATATTTAAACAAAGCGCAAAATTGACACTATCTAATTTATACATTTTTAACTTATCCTTTATCATTCCTTCATATGTTTTAGTAAAAAATAACAGAAAAAGTAAAATAATTGTTAATACTAAACTGAATTTTGCTCGCCGATTTTTTTTAATTACATAAAAATTAGGCTATCCTATTCATAAGCTGCAACTATACCAATGGCACGTCGTTTTTCTGTCGCAGCGTGAGAATAAGCCAAAACTCTTTAGTTTATATCGTAACTCACCAACTAGAATAAACCTTACCATAATAATATAATATTATAAATACATCAAATGTTTTAAGCGGATTCAAAGTCAAAGTCTAAATTCTTTATTCAAAATTGGACTGGTTTGCAATCACTTTTTGACATCTATTGATTCTACTACCCGTTCGGAAAAAATAACTCGGTCCTTAAAAGAACAGGCGAAAGAAACTCAGCGGGACTTGAACTATTTGTTTTCTTTTTTTAAATATGTATATGTACATATTGTAACATTTTTCACAGTTTGAATCTTGAAATAGCCTGGAGGCGATCATATCATTCAAAGGTGTGCTGTCTTCAATGAAATCATTTACTGTATAGTAACCGCACACAAACGTCGTTTTACAATTTTTTTAATTTTGCAATAGGAGCTTTTTGAACATTTTCTGGAATCCTATTGTAAAAACGTATACATTACGATTGAATTTAAGATAAAATTGCGTCAGTTGTTTACCTTTCCTTGGCCTAGCTTTTCATAGATCTATGTAAAGCGAAAACAATCGCATCATTTGATTAAGCCACCTTGACCTTCGGTATCGTAAACAACCTCTGATGAATAAAGAACAAGCCGCAGACGGGAAAAAAACGACGAATAAACCATGGATTCTGTTTTTGATCTCGACATTCTGTGATTCGTTTCCAAAGGTTTCGTATACTAATTAGGTTTGTAAAACAGCTGCGACATCTAGAGCTTGGAATGTTTGAAAAGAAAAGAAAACGTCAAATCGTTTATCGTTTAACCTTTTCTTAATAATCGTGCATCCGTTATTAGAGAATAACATTTTTGACCTCCTTCCGTGGTCTAGTTGTATAGCTTTCAAATCAGAGGTCGTGGGTTCAAATCCCGCAGTCAAAGAAAGAGTGATGGGTTCGATTCCTAGTGTAAGACAGAAATATCTTGTGCAATAGAGACGTTTTACATTCATAAACTTCACACTCACGAACGCTCCGATTCGGAGCAAATATCTGTAGTTCATACAAATTCTTGTTCCGGACCAGAATAGAACCCACGACCTGCGATGTCGAAGCCAATAGCTTAGTAACTGCGCTGAACGACTCCTAGACATTGTGTTGTTGTTTCTTAGTTCGGTTACGGTATTACGGGCTGATCACGCGATTGCCTGAAAAGTAATATGATCCATGCGTCGAATGGAGAGATAAAAAGTCCGTCGCGACTACCTGTCGACACCATCTAGCGATGGCTTAGCGGAATTGTTACTACTAAGAGGTTTTTTCAATGTCACCGCCTCTGCGCCTGATCTCCTACTGGCCTATGAGAATAAAGAAAGAGTGAGTACACCCGTGTCTGCGTAAACGTTTGTGCAGTGTGATAAACCCCGCGCAGTTGGCTGATTCCTTGTAGATTGGTCACCATGGCCGATATCGGCCCAACAGGACATTATTTATTATTATTTTTACATATTTTGATAAAATCTTAGCTTCAGAACCGTTAATAATACTGCGTCATGCAAAATGTTTATGTTTCGTGTGGATTTCTTAATAATATTTTATATACTTAAAAGTTGAAACAATACAGCATTAAAAGCCCTGACGGTTTTTAACCAAACAACACAAGCACGAGTCAACATAGTCGAATACGAACTTAATTAGAATACAAACACAGTTAAACACTGCTGCATATAGATTTAGTTAGGCAGGCATGTATGTTTATCTGTACCATAACTTTTATACTGTTCGTTTGTTAGTAGCATAGTAAATTATTCGCTATTAAAAAAATAACTTTATAGCAAAACAAAGGACGGTATTTGTTTAATAGTTTTGCATATACGCAGCTGCAAAAAGTTAATTTAGAAAACTATATTAATCAATTATTGGAAATAATCATTTTCAGTTCAGATTCAGCGTCGATTTTATCTTTAGCCTTCACTTTAAGCAGGGTCGAATTTTTATGTTGGCCATATTTCAGATTCAGGAGCCCCCAAGTATTTCTTGGAACACGTTTTTAATTCATCGTTACTCCCAAGTGGTTGTAATGCGATAAAACGGAACGTGCCCGGAATTCGTTGCGATGAAACCAATACAAACATTCTATCGCAGCCACCTCTTCGTGGAGACGTTTTAAATTGGAAAGGAAACAGCGAGGCCGATGACCAGTGTTAAAACATACGCTAATGACACTGGTTCATATTGACATGTGTTCGGGAATCGTTTAAATATTTCACGTGGACCCGTGTCGATTTTAAACGAGTTAAAGTTAGCAATAGTACACGTATTTAATTGTTCGTTTAATACATACCTTAATATTGAAGTAACAAGGTCGATGAAAGTCGCGTATTACTAATTATATATATAAAATATATGTATGTAAAAATTACGATTAAAAACTGCGTATATAGGTCGATATGAATATATTTTGATTTAATTTTGGAGCTATAAAACTTTTTAAAATTGGCAACACAAGACTAAACACTAATAGATTTGAAAGATCATTAATATGAATCGAATATTGAGTTTACTCTAGCTTCGATACACGTTTCAACCCCAATTTGCTAGAATAATATGGAATTTGCTCCCGACAAAGACATGCAAATTTTAATAAAGTTATCTATTATTGTTGCCTATATAAGAGAAACAAAGATGTCACATTAATTAAGTGGCTTTTGTTTCTTAAAAAAAAACACTTTTAAACGTAAAAATATATTCTGTTATAATGGCGTTTTACAAACACAAATTTCACACGCGCAATTGGTCAGAT
>DWHO01004956.1:0-10655 GCA_018247575.1 Eurytides lysithous rurik | reverse complement strand
GATGGTAAGTGATTACCGCCGCCCATGGACATTTGCAACATTACAGAAAGTGCAAATGCGTTGCCAGCCTTTAAGGGGGGAATTTTGAGATTGGGGAGATAGAAGGAGTGAGAGGGATGGAAAAGGAAATGTGTATGTGGTAGGGGATGGAGTCAGAGTTAGAGAGCGGAGTGAAAGAAGGAAGAAGGGGTGGCAGGGGGTGGTTCACCGGCCACCTCACTCACTGGACGAATCTCACTTTACGCCGATTTTCTGTGAGGTCGTGGCTTTAATCCGGTTCGGGCCGGCCCATTCAGCAGCGGGTGGAGCTGCGTGGCTCTAACATTACTGTGTATTTTGCCGGACTAGTTTTCTTAATAATTCTCGATAAAATATAATAATTCGTGAATTAATCTCATAGGAAAGGAAATTACGGGAAGAGACACTCCGTAGTCAACGTGTCGAAGGCGCGGCGGCGGTGGCCGGTAGTGGACCGGCAGCGGATGTGGCCAGGTTGCAGGCGGACGTCGAGGCTTTGGAGGTAAGGATAGCAACCGGACCTAATAATTTGCTATCTGAAATCATACAACAACATATTTTATTGCCGTTTAGACCATTATGTACTTTTAATGCCATTTCAATATGTGAATAATATCTATGTATCTTCATCTGTTTGTGGTATCTTAGTATCTCTCCTGAACAAATGGGCTTTTTGTGTTTTGAAGGGAATAACTAGTGTACATTTAAAACCTAGAAATACAAAAATCATAAAAAACGGTAAAATATTATATTTCTAAGTATTTAATAATTATGTAAGCTTTAGCAAAAGCTTTACATAAAAAAACGGTGAATTGATTGTTAGTGTTTTTAACTCGTAAAAATCTGTTTTCTTGTTACTGATATATTACTTGATGCTTTTTAAGCAAACCCCAAAGCTCTGATATTTAGCAATTTTCATTGAACAGCTAGGTGTATTTCAATATTTTTTTCTTTTATATTGCTGTCAGACAAACAAATAATAATTTCTATTACTTCACGCCAGCCTTCTGTAAGGTTGTAGTCTTTGCTTTATCTCGTATAGTCATTGCCAAATTGCATCATACTGAGTGAATTATTGCTTAATATGCGATATTGGTTTTTCAGCTCCAGTACAAGGAATCGCTGACTCAACAACAGGCGCGCTACAGCGCAGAGTTGGCGGCTCTAAGAGACCAGCTGCAGGAAGGCGACGCACTGCGGAATGTGCTCAGCCGAGAGGTGCAAAGTCAAAAATTTTACTTCCTCTCCGCATCAGGCAATAGGTTGATAAGCTCTTTTTGCTAGGGCAAACTTTTGACTAAGACACTTTAAATAACAACACAAAATTATTGTTCGTCGCGGGATTTGAACCCAAAACTTCCGACTTGTAAATCAAGGGCCTCAAGGATAGCTGCAACTTTTTTATTAAAATGATTGGGTTTTTGTGGTTAAGACTTGAATTCGTTCTAAGGATGACCCCTAACACTCTTAATTTGACTGGATGGAATGATTTAAATAGCATGAGTTTTATAGTCATGGTCATAACTGTATTTTTCTCTGTCATTTTTTTCTTCTTATGGTCAAAACTCTTTATTTTTCTCCTTTCTTTCTTTCCTTCAAATTATTGCCTTATCCTCGATAGTTAGTATGGACTTTTTTTTTCGAAAAAACAAAAAAATAATATATTTTTCGAAATTTTAATAGCTGCAAACGTCCAAAGAGAAACTAGAGAACCGTCGCCTTGAGCAGCTGTCGGACAGTGAAGATAAACAAATGCTCATCAGTGAGAACCGCAAGTTGGCCAAGGATCTTGACGCTGTGAGTGATCTGATTGCATTATGTGTGATGTAATCCAAATTAGATGTTTGACACTGCTACGTAAACTTAAAATCCTTTGTCCCAATTCACATTATTTTCTTTCTGTTTTTTGTTTAAAACATTACTTGAAGAGATATTTTGTGAGATCTACTTTTTTTTATGCTGAACAAATAAGATCAGTGTTGACACTGCATCAATTTAAAACACAAAGTGCATCGCTTGTCAGATGCACGCAAATAGAAAATATGAAACCCCTTTTTAATTTTTCACTAATTTAAACATGTTTCAATGCCATTTAATCTTTTCTATAATCTTATTAGGACACATTTACTATATGTCAGATGGCCGACAACGGTCGAAGATGGCAGACTGAGAGGAGACAGCTGGAGATGGAACTGGAGGAGCTGAGGGCCAAACGCGACACCATGCAACATTGGGAGGCGCAGGTTAGTTTTTATTTGTGGTAAATGGATACCTTCTTTCATCTTAGCTTATGTTATATGAAATAGATTGTGTAATACAGTAACAGCTTATACATATGTAAGTTGTTCAGCTAGCCAAATATCTTCTCTGGCTGCTTTGTGAGCTTAATTGTATTGAATTAAAGAAAAAAATGTAGTCTATGAAAACACTCGAAAAAGTATGCATAAGAGCAATTTACAGTAGTTTGTCATAAATGGCTAATTTCTTATTATAATATTTTGTACACACATTATTACACAGATTGAAAAAATGTATAAAAAGACAGCCATTTCAAATAAGGTTGTTCAAGGTGTATACTTAAAATTTTTGGGTAATCTATAAAATGAATGTTGATAACTTAATATAATTTTGAAAATTTTAGATTGCAGATATTATTCGCTGGGTGGCAGACGAAAAGGAGGCGCGTGGATATCTTCAAGCTCTCGCTACCAAGATGACTGAGGAATTGGATTACTTGAAACATGGTACAAATGAATCTGTTCAATACATAATTTTATGAATTTTATTGGCTTGCTACTACAAATTGTATGCGACAACATACATAGTAAAACTGATACAATAATTTAATTTTATGACAACAATTTTCCTCTGGATCGTGAAAGCATATCATAAATATATTCTGTCATTACATAATGTTATGTTTACAATTTTAAAGAATTATTAAAAATATATAAACTTAATGTTACAGATGAAACTTGTGGAATTACATAAGAGTATATGACTAGTATCTTGACTATATTTTTTATTTCTGGTGATGTTTTATATATCATCGATGATGATGTATTGCAGCTCTAGGCCGGTTTACGAGTTCGGGGATGGTCCCCATGTCTCGGACTGTGTCTCAGTACAGCTAAGGCCGTACGGTTGAGGGGTTTACCCTACGGGTAATACCATTCTCTAACCGCGGTAGCGGTATTACAGGTGTACACGAAGACTAGTCTTCAGCAAGGCGGAACTGCGGCTGGGTCTGGCTCCTCAGATGCCTCCTTCAACCGCAGTAGTTCTCGTGGGAGTGGGCGTCCGTCAGGAGGATGGTCGTGGAGTGTAATATATCATCGTTCAATGGTCTATTCGCAGCGAGCGCGGCGCGCGGCTCAGTGTCGTCGGGTTCGGTGCCCCCCGCCTCCCCTCCAGGCGTGGGAGCAGCCGGGGGCTGGCGTAACAGGCGCTCCCAGAAACTGGACAAAATGGAGATCCTCACGTTGCAGTCCTCCCTCCATTCCGAGATTCAAGCGAAGCAGGCAGTAGGGGAAGAGCTGAGCCGGACGAGGGCCGAGCTTCTGGCGAGCCAGAGGTAATTGCGATGCTACTTTTTTCTTCTTCAACTTCTTTTCATACTTAAAAAAACGGCCTATACATCCTTTACTCACTTAAGCTGTTGTATTCTAGATTAACTAAATACTTCCGTCTATAGCCGTCAAAGCGAAATTCACTATGTGGCATGACAACAGTAGCCGTCAAAAATGAGATGGCGGATTTTAGATACTACGGCTATAGTTGCAGAAATATGTATTCACCGGCGTACAAGTAGAAGCCTAAGAGTCATGTTTTAGAAATAGTTTCTTGACTGAATTATGTTTTCCACCTGTTACATGACTTGCAGCTTCAGTATGCCGTTATTGTGAAGGATCTGCGATCGTGTTTTTTCTTGAATTTATAGTTGTTATGGATAGATTAAACAGTATGTATTGTTTATGCTGGTAAGAATTTGTTTATTATTGATTTTACACCATGAATAAAAAAAATATATATATATTTTGTATTTTTGGATACATTAGCGATATTTATGGTTATACTGTTTACTTTTTGTTTTTTATGATTTCACATGTAATAATACATATAATAATGTAAATACTATATCAAAAGTAGAAGGATTAAAATCATTTTTCTAATAATCTAAAAATTACAAAAACATATAGTGTTAACTTTCGACATTTCCCTTCTTCTTACTGTCCGTCAAAGTGTTAAAATTGCTCTGCAAAATTTCTGTTGGGTAACAGCTTGCCAGCGAGTTATACTTTTAAAAATAGCCCTATGACATATAATTCATAAGGTTTGTATTTACTACTAATCTGTCCAATTGATTAAGCACTGAGATCTTGAAAATTTGAGCAGTGCCAAAATATATACTTACTCATTTCGCACCTTCATTTTGGTGTAAGCTATAAGTTTCTATTATCTTTTACTGCCATTTTACTTCCATCCTATATATATAACTTATATTAATTATCTTAGCTGTTTGTTTAACTTTTGTTGTTTTTGTATTTTGTGGGATCAAACCCATAACCTTCGGCTTTGCAATCATAAAGACATACTTAAAGTGACTTAATATTTAGGTGTTGTATTTCAATTGTTTCAGTAGTGTTTTTTTTTTATTTACACACTATAATAAAACTATGGAATTATAATTAAGCGCCATTCGATGCAATGCTTTTCGCGTTCCGACAACTGCTCTATGGTTTTCTCACCACGAGACTGTAGAGCAATGAAACAACAGATAATTTAAAGGCAGCAGCGGCTTATTCGTTAGTTTGATCAGTTTTGCCGGTAAGTTTCCAAACTAACTGCTATGTCACCACACAGAGAGCTGTTGGAGACCCGTCAACGACTGGACACCTTGGCGCACGACATGAAGCGCAAAGAGCAGCATATCAGAGACATGCAGGCCAAGCTAGACACTCCGCTGCAGCCGGGCAACTCCTGTGAGTACATCCATGTTAAATGCACACATACCCTCGGCCGTCCCCAAGGCTGAATTTGGTTGATTTCAGTTTTTCTAAGAAATTTTTGGCATTTTACAGTATCTTTTATATTAAATTGCAATTTGGAGTAGACAAATACAAACCTGTTACATTATCGCCTATGACCAATGGTAGCATCCTCTTTGGACTTGATATAAGACTTGGTATTGTGTAAAACAAAATACTATTATTTGATGATTATAAGAATATATGAAAGTTGCTTGTAACATAGCATATTTTTGACATCTTGATCACTGCACAAGGTCAATGCACTAGTCTATATAATTTCGTTTGATTAAGCCAAATCCAAATTTAAATGATTTTAATAGTCATATATCATAGTATCCCAGAATATTAAGTGTTCTATAACACTAATAATTTTCATTTTAAATCTATGATCGTAAAATGAATCTTGTCGTGAGAATTATAGGGGAATACGGAAATAAATCATATAATAAGTTAAACTTTAAAAATTTTAAACATTTTGCTTGAAATCAACTAAGTTCAGTTTGATTTAGTAATTTTGTAATATACTATTTTAAACTAGCAGAACAACACTATATTATAGATTGCAGTATGATATTTACTATACAAGTATTATGTTTATTCTATTATACTACATTGTATATTGAATAGATATTTCAGCACACCGTTAACGGAAGTAATATTATGTTTATTTAGTGCACCTTTTCTTTTGTTTTCGTTCCATGTATACCGCACAATCCCACCCAATACACAAACGTCATATGTACGTATCCGTGACGTCACAAAAACTGCTCGTCCCCGACGTCAAATGGAATTTTGGGCTCCCCGCACAAAGTCCAACGTCGACCGCGTCGCAAAAAACGGAAATAATAATGCGGCGCGTACGCTATGTTATGTGACGATCACGCTATTGGTGGCATTATGGACTCTATGGTGGAAAAAATAAACTACTGTACTATGTAATAAATTATACTTTTGTGAAAAATGCAATTGGAACTGTGATTTCGAAAACGTGCCATTGATTTAAAAAATAAATCCATTTCAAAAATGGAACGAATTGGGGGCCATATTTGCTGTGCTTCCTCCTATTTATTGTTATCATTGCATATTTTATTTTCTTTTTTTTTCTTTCGTTTTTTGTTTAATACGCCAACTGCATTTATCCGCATCGAATTGTATTCCTGTTGTGGCATTTATTTTGCGTCGCGTGGACCGTATTACCTTTTTTATGGTTAACCTTCGTATTGTTGTATTATTTTTTTCTCTTTTTCGCTTCGCGTTGTGCTTTGGTTTTTTTTTTTATTAACTCTGACAGTTCGAACGTGGTTCAGGCCGTATATCCCGCTGTTTTTGGGCGTTACATCTTGTATATGGGGCGTTGCTGTTTTGATATATCATCAGATGTACGGCTCCTGATTTGAATACATGTATTCTTCGAAAAGATACCCTTCAATGATAACGAAATTTATCGTTTTATATTAAGGTATACGGTGCATTGACATTGGCTGAGTATCTCGTTGAACCTACTTCAATCTAGTCCACAAATCTATATCTAGTCTGTAACGATTATTACCAAAGATTTTGTTTTTATTATTATCTGTAATGTTCTATTTATTTTGCGTATAGCCTCCCAGTCGAACTAGTCATACTTTATTTTGATTACAGTTTTGTAACCCGACAATATTTATTTTGGTGAATTACCTTGGTTGTCACCTTCTAAACTGTTTCGTCTAATTTTTTTTGACAGTTTTCGTTTTTAAAATTTTGTAAAAAAAGCTCGAGCACAACGTGGAAGTGATGTTGCCTTACGTAGATCATTTGTAGAATCTCAGTGCATTTTTTTAAGACTCTGTGGTTATTTATTAATAGGCATATTTAAGCGATAATTTTGTATTATTTTATTGAATCGACAGTGCAGCTTGTATTGAAGATAAAAATAATCACTGTTAAATTATTATAGATTTTAACAACTTTGCAATTATTTATTTAATTTAAAATTTGTCATCGTATTGCTGTAAGATTTTTTTTAAAGAAAAAAATTGTTAGGAATATTTCTCACCTCAATTTTCATGGGACTGGTTTATTTTCGGTTTGCCGGTGAGTCTGGTAAAGTTTTTTGTTTATTTCAATATGAGCTGTGACCGTCGATTTCGTCATTTTACCACATTATTATTGTGTACCGTTTGCCTTTGTTTTTTTTTTAAAGTTTACCATTTACTCTGCATTTACTTTGTTGTTCTTATTTTTTAAACGACTATTGTGTCATAAATCACGCGCTCACTTGTTTATGGAAACGGTTTTTTTTCTTTGTTTATGGGAACCTTGTGCTATGCATTGTTCTTGTACATATTAATATATGTATACACGATATTAAAGTTGTAACGTATTGTTATCAGTACTTTTGTTTTATTATTCATCCGTACAACCATGTGTATTCAAAGTGACGGTTGATATATGAACTCTATTGGCATAGTATTAAAGTCGAAAGTTATTGCAAGCAGCGAGGCAAGGATCAGCAAAATCCTCGACCTACTGGAGCGGCAAAGAAGAGAATGGTTCGTTGTTTTCATTAAGTCTATTTAGAGATAAAAAAAAAACAGTTTGTCTTCATAATTATGTCTATTTAGAAGTAGTTTACTGTTTGTGAATGTTTTACCACCATGTCACGTTTAGTACAGTGTCTGTTGTTTCTCAGTTTGTTTTAGATTTAGAACTGGACGCTAAATGTATAAATTTCATTCGCTCACCGATGATAAGTTTGTCTTTTCATTCGCATCATTCGTTCACTGTCATTCTAATGTTTTTACAGCCGATTAACACGTTACAGTTGGCTAGTGTAACAACAGATATTGTACTAATTGATCTATTTCTTGCCTTTGTGCGGGCATTTCTATACATATCAATAGAATCTATTCTGTATTTAATCTATGGACGGTTCATTGTAAGTACGAGCAAGTGTCAAATGGAAAAAAAAATAATGTCTCTATAGTTGTGATGCGCTATCGCTGTTTTGTGGGTCGTTTACTTACTATGGTCGTTTACTTTTTAAAGATGTTATGAACGGTTATATATATTTTTTTCCACCTTATACCAGTATTGTCTATGAATCGTAATATGTACATTTGAAGGTATTTAAAAAAAATGATTTGTATTCTTTTAAGTTTTAGAGGCTTATCTTGTATTATTGAATTTGAGTCTTCTATAACATTAGTTTCTGGTTTCAATTATGGTTATATATATACTGAGTAAGGTAACCAGTGCTCACTGTCTTGAGCGTTGACAAGGCTTCAGGTGGATAGTCTGCTAAATTGTCATCTTTCTCACGTAAAACATCGTACCTAAAATTACCATCATGGAGATGTATTTGTGTTTTCATATAAAAATTATAGAACAGTTATATTAAGTTATAAAGTTAAGTTTAGCTTAAAAGTTGTATAAGTAATTAGGCCGCTCTGTATAGTCGAAGTTGAGCGGGGCTCCGAAACAGCGATAGCCTAGCGGATGATGTGGGCGATCCACCAACTCCATTGCTCTCAGAAGTTGTACCTTCCGTGTAAATCGCTTCGCTTATGCTTGAGCTTGCTGCGGTGGCATGGATGTGACGGCTAGAAATGCTGCCCCCCCCCCTTCTTGATCATATAGATCACAGAGATTACTTGTTCATATAGTTACGTATAGATCATATAGATTGCTATCTCGATTGACTCACTCGCTGTCTTGATTTAAACGTCATAACATATTTTTTTTAAAGCAGAATAAGGATTGCCTGTCTGCCAATTGTCGAATGTCTTATCTACTACTTGTGTGACTATCGAAAAAAGTAAGCCTTAATATCTGTATTAAGTTTTCAAAGTCCCAAATGACACTCGGAATTTTGTCACCCGATCGTCGTAACCGCGGTATAATCATGTACGAAAGTGTTTAGATTTTTTTTATTTTTTTTCTAACGTTTGTATAGAAGATTACTTTGTCTAGTCATCCCCTCCACTAAATGTCCATTCCATAACACCACATAACGCGCTAAGCGATATGGTTTTTTTTTCTTTAACACTTGTTTGTATACGCATAGGTGATGACTAATCTATTTCACTGTATACTATACTCCTCAGTTTTTGTAAACACCCATAGAGCGCCGACGGCTATTTTTGACATTCACACAGTGTTTTAACGTTTTTTTTTTGTGCGTGTCGAAATTAACTCGGCGCCGGCAAAGTTGGGATGGTTGTGTTACAGAAAGCTTTTTTCCTTTCGATTCTGATTCTTAATGGTTTCGTTCTGTAATTCATATAGAGTAACAGCCTACACATGTCCCACTTCTGGGCACAGGACTATATACGCGGCCCCACTGCAGATTGGCGGAAGTCACGTGTCTAAGAAATATTTTTTTTATCGTTTAAAGTATGAAAATTTCCGAAGGAACAGAAAATTCTTTAATAAGAAATTCATTGATGCCGATTCGAGACTTGAATTCGGGTTGGTCGATTATATCTAATTAAAAGTGGGCGCCCTGACACTGAGCTCTCCCCCAATATAAACTTGGAATATTTAATATTATTTACATATTATTGACTAATTGTATTACACTGTAAGTTATATGTCAATTTATAGAGCCTTTTGATATAATTTCTAGTTTAATAAAACCTCAAACTACTTATAGCCTTATTTTCTTTTAATTTTGTATTGTGCCCTTATGTTAAATCGTTTTGAATATGGACACCCAATTTTGCTTTTGAACTTTTGACTTTTGTTGATAACAATATTGTGTGAGTGTTGCGGTCGTCGCTGGGTTTAGTTTTGTATAGTGTCAATTGTAAGCGTCCAAATGCATGTCGTAGCCCTGATTTTGTTCACTAAAATGTTTCTGTACAGTCGTGGGCAAAAGTGGTTTGCGTGATTATTGATTTCATCAACGGACGTTGGTGAGACTTGTAATAATTATTTCTCTTGGGTCTCTGATAGTCTTTCTGATGTACATACTGCATATTACGTTATGTGAAATTTAATTTTTTCTTGGGTTCTTTTTTTGTTATTTTCAAATCACTTTTGCACTCGTCTATACTATTATATTGCCACCATTACTTTAATAATTTGATAGACTAGACCTATATCTTTTTGTGAACGTGGTTTCGGTTGGGATTGGTTTATGTGTTTTTTTTTTTCACCCTACTCATATATATCCTTTTCATTTTATTGTTTTTGTTTGTTGTAAACAAAAATATGGTAAATGTTAAAAGACTGTTCCGTTTTTCAGTTTTGGATCGGCCCCCATCACAGATGAGTTACTTGGACCAATTTTTGAAAGACGCCCCGACGGAGAGGCATTACGACAACGTCGCCTCTATGAACAACGAGCAAAAGGTTGGTTTTTGCATGTGGCTTCTGTACGTACTAATTTTCCGTTCACAGGAAAGTGGAACAAACACGGCTTTTGCATTAATTAATTTCAAATCCATTTTGTGACTAATACGTTCCACGCTATCATTACTATTCGCTTCAACGAATATGCTTATCCTATATTTATATTTTGATGACCATTTGGCGCAGATGCTAAGCTATTGGCTTCGGCGGCGCAGGTCGTGGGTTCGATTACGATGATGCACGATCTATTTATTTCGGATCTGGGCGTATGTC
>DWHO01004955.1:0-10656 GCA_018247575.1 Eurytides lysithous rurik | reverse complement strand
GTTCCCGCTGCCGAATGGGCCGACTCGAACCGGATAAGTACCACGACCTCACAGATAATCGGCGTAAAGTGGAAGTGTTTTTAGTTCCACGTTTTGTCCGGTGAGGTGGCCCGTGGCCCAACCCCCTCCCCTCCTCCTCTATCATCCTCCTTCCCTCTTTCAAAAAATCCTCCCCTTAAAGGCCAATGTCCATGGGCGGCGGTAATCGCTTACCATCAGGCGAGCCGCTTGCTTGTTTGTCAGCGTTCTCCATAAAAAAAGTAATATTATTTTAAACCATATGTCATATGTTTGGGATCGGGTGAGAACATTTGAGACGTCCCTCCCAACGGGAGCGGCAATTAGGGAGAATTAATTTTTATTTTTGTGTTTAATACAAAATAGAAAGAAATATAAAATCGGTATAATTAACTATTATGTAAAAACCCCCTTTTTTACTTGTACAGTCAGTCAACATTTTTATTGAACATTGGATTGGTTTACAATCACTTTTTGACGTCCAATGATTCTAATACCTGTTCGGAAAAAAATGTCTCAGTGCTGAGAACTAAGTTTACAATATTTATAATTTCCTCTAATCTTGAAATTTCCTGGAAGCGATTCACTCCCAAGGTGCAATATTTTCAAAGAGATCATTTACTGTATATTATTCTTTAGTATACAAACGTACTTTTACATTTTTTATCAAAGTAGGCGGCAGTCCATAAAAAATTGGGAACTTATGGTTTAAACTGAATTTAATTTGGCATCAACAATTCATCGAAAAGAAACTTAGTAAAAAAGAGACATTAATTTGGATGGTTCCAACGTTTTCTTCAAATAAATACACGGGAGAAAACAACACTGAACTGTTTTGTCTTTGGTTATTTTTAGAACTACCATCGGTTCTAATAAAACACGTCATCACAATGATGTCGAAAAATGAACTATTTTATTTGGAAACGGAACCTAAAACAATTACATACAAATTCATAAAGAAAGACACACTTTTCACGATTATTTCTTATATTTTTAATAGACGCCGATGTAAGGTTTTCATTTGACGTTATCTAAATCAAACTCCAACAGGTTCTTTCAAATATAATTTTTCCGCAAAGCACCGGTAAAAAACACTACAGTCTTGTTAAAAAATTAGTTTGTTAGTTTCTTATAAAAGACGTCGCGCCTATTGTGGAATAGTAATACATTGTGTCATAAGGGTATTGTACAAACATGAATTTAACACAAACAAACGACCAAATCTGTTATCTATAGTTCACACAAATATTTGTCTCGGGTGAGAATCGAACCCAAGACCTGTGACACCGAAGCCAATAGCAACTGCGCATAACGGGTCATCAAATCAAGGATCGTTGATTTGTCAAAACAATATAAATGCTGAGCGCTTTCAGGACTGAATGGTGATCAGCACGAGCCGGACACCGACTGGAGTCAGGCCCCGACCCTGGCCGAGATGGACGAGAAGCTGCGCCAGTTCCACATCCTGGCCAACACCACCAGCCCCGGCGACGAGGAGCCGGACCCGGACTACGACTACGGCTTCGAATAGCATTACAACGCGATTGAACAAGCGGTCGTTTCATTTATACCCCCTGAAAAGCTTATTCTAGGAAATTAAGTTTACGGTGGTAGAGCCACGCAGCTGCTCCCGCTGCTGAATGGGCCGGCTCGAACCGGATCGAAGTGGCAGTGTTTTTACTTCCGTGTTTCGACCGGTGAGTGAGGTGCCGGTGGCCTATAGGGGAGGGGCCCTTCGCTTTCTCCCTCTCCCTCCCCTCTACGTCTTCCAGCATACACCCCTTTCGCTTCTTCTTTCACTCCTCCCCTCTCCCTCTTTCAAAAATTTTCCCTTTTAATACTGGCAACGCATCTGCTGCAAATGCCTATGGGCGGCATCTCCCACCCTCCCCTCCCTCTCTCTACCCTGCCTCCATCCCCTCCTTTCCTCTTCCTTTTTTCTCCTCCCTCCCCCTCTCTCTTGCTCCCTCCTTGGGCGGTGGTGATCACTTACCATCAGGTAAGCCGCTTGCTCGTTTGCCAGTCAACGCCATAAAAAAAATTTGATAACAATAATGCTTGCACATTATTGTTCCGCGATAAAATGGCAATACGTAGGTAGTCCTTTCCTAGATGTACTATGCCACTGCAAAAACCTTGGTGCCTTCTTAGAGGAGTAAGAACAGAAACTACCATAGCTCGATCTCGCTGTAGTATCTATGTGCCAATGTATTTCAACTAAGTGAATAGTTCAATTGGTACTAAATAATTCCCCCATCTATTGGTATTTACAACACAGTTGAATAATAATTAAATTGAAATTAAAGACATAAAAAAGGTTTTTAAAAGAGGTTGTTTCACCCTATGTTAAATGATTGATGTTAAACGATGAAGGACCTAAAAGAAATAGATATTCCAAAAAATTTATAGGCAAATAATCAATCACCCCCACCTCTAATCAAGAGGGATAATCATGTATGTGATTGTCATGAGCCAAGCATTATTGTAAAAAGAAATTCAACTTCTTACTGGCCCCACCACCAAGTTTCTGGATTGTATTACTTCTGTTAGAGATTATTAAAAACTGAAACAAGAGTGTGAGCGTACGTGAGATCGTTTTAACTCCGTTAGATGTTTCAGAAAAAAAAATACTCCTCACATAATCGTTAAACACTATAATTACATACATCGGCTCAACTCATATCATTAAAATTGGATTTTAAGTGTAAGGTAATAGGGTTGATAATGCTTTAGGTCGACACCGAAGGCTGGTATTGGGCGATGAGCCGCTTGAACTCATTTGCCTTAGCGTTGTATTCCCTGGTGAAAGGGTGGTCGGGGTGGGTGTCCAGCAACTGGGCCAAGTATCGGGAGGACACCTGAAAATAGAAGGACTAAGTTATAATTTTTCCAGGAATTGTTTAAAATAATAACGTTAAGTGCTAAATTACTAATCAAAATACGTTTTAAGTTTAAAAAGGCATCCAAAATTTCCAACCAAATCTGCTATGATGTTGAAACTAGGTTTTAATCTAAAACGAACGAAATAATAAACATATGCCAATAATATTTTATTTTACATTACAATATATTTTTTTAAGAGAAGGTGCCAAACTTTTTCTATAATTATCTATTTAATTAGAGATTTTCTATTTATATTCGGTTTTTATTTATTAAACGCGGAAACTTAATCCCGACTTCGGCATCAAGAATCGCCTTAGTTAACACCGGAAACTTGAGCTTTCAGATTTTGACCATATAATGGAGTTACCATGGAACACCTGGTTGTTCAGGGTAGAGTGGATGGAGCTGGATCTCATAGATCAGCGCTGCACTGGACTAACCAGATCAATACTCTTAACAACGTGTTGGTCAATGAGAAGATTTTTTTTAATAATTTTAATATCTAATTACGCCCATATATCTCAATTTGCGGTGCTCGGAAGGAATAATTAAGTTGTAAGTTAATTACAAGACATAAGATTTTTTTATACAATTAATTGGAAAATAAACGTTTGAATTTGAATACCCGCAAAGCAGGACAAATACAGAGCTATAGTAGACCACTGCTCCGTCAAGAGTGTGCGAATAAGAAGTAACTCAACTGCGTCCTATGTGTATTGTTAAAGTTAGAGGAGAAATGTACTCTCAACATCCACTTCATTGGCCTCCATATCTAAAGAAATACAATAACTGCATCTAATAAGGAATTGAATTTGAAGAATAATAATCAAAATCTGAAATTCTTCTATTTACAAACTTTCAAATTGGAGACATTTCATCTATTCATAGTTTCAACTCGTGAAAATTGTACACCCCGAGTTGAGGAGTCCTGATGGAGCTTCAGAGGTTTATGGACTAAGCAAAGGAAGCAAGTTGTGCACCTAATGATTAACCTCTATGCATGACAACACACAAGCAGAATGTGCTCGGCTCTTTGCTGAATTCATCATCCAGAGATTTAAGATAGTATATCTCAGACGTTCAAACTAGGAGTACACGATATATATGATGTATATAGATATATATGCACGCATTATATCGCATATTCTATATCGCTATTATCGAATCAACTAGTATCGATATGTACAATCGATATATTTCAAGCGATATACCAAATATTGTGAGAAATTAAAAGCATATTTCATTCGTTTTTTTATACCGATTCCTTTATTTATGGTAGGATGGAAGTTTGAGCAAAAATAAATCGTAAAACCCAGAATTATTGAAAAAAGCCAGCTTTTGCAATGACAGAACGCAACGACACGAAATACTATTCCCCGCGAGGGCAGCACTAGTAGTAAAAATACATAATCTATGTAGTGTGTCTAGCTTATTGCTTCTTTCTCAGTACAAATAACCTGTTTTGTCTCATATAAAACTGAACCCTATGCAATATTTAATATTGTCTTATGATATATCGCAAAGTATCGATAGAACACTACGATATATTATATTAAAAAAAAATCGATATTTTATTTCATGAACATCTCTACTTCAAACCGGAATATAGTAGTGCTCACACATATCAGTGGTACCAGCCCTAGCAGATTGCAAGAGAGTCCTATCAGCTTTAACATGAAATAGATCTCTTTAAAACGCATATGGCCTTGTACCTCTGGCGGTTTCCCGGCGTGTGCGGCTGTGACTGCCAACCCCAGGAGCAGCTCTGGCTGCTGAGGCGCCCGAGCCTGGGCCTCGGTCAGCATTTGTTCAGCCTCCTCCCACATGCCTGCAATATGTACAAAGTAAAGTAATGTCCTCCCGACCGATTCCGGCCACGGCGGTCAATCTACAAGAGATCAGCCAAGTGTGCAGGATATATTATAGTGCACGAGGTAGTTGAAACTTAAAAAATGAATAACAATCTACAAATCTACAATGGATCAACCTACTACTGCCCGGATATATTATAATGCACAACCGTTTACGCAGACACAGGTGCACTCACTCTTCCTTCACTCTCACAGCCCAATGGGACGAATAACCGACACGATCGGTGAGATCAGGCGTAGAGGCGGTGACATTAAGCGACCGAATAAAGACTTCTCCAAGCCATTGCTAGATGGCGCCGATAAGAAGCCGGGACCGACTTTTAACATACCCATCCGACGCAAGGTGAAACAAAAATTTATTGCCCTCCGTTGGATACGAACCCACGAACTTCGATTTGTAAAGCGAGGGCCTATAGAACTAGGCCGCGGAGCAGTTTATGTACAAAGTGTTATTAGGACAACGACATCTTTAAACTTTGGAATACCAGAGCAAAAAAAGCGCACCTTTCACACAACAAGACAAGTCACTACGACAAGTCACTAATTCAACTTCGTCGATTATTTATACTGAATTTGATTCATAACTTAATATGATATTTAACATGATATACATTTTCATTTTTTTTTCGTGGAATTAAATACCTACGGAAGAGTTCCAATGCAATGGCATATCCGTGCTATTTCTTTCAGTTGTGGCGCCTAACAACTCATGAAATATAAACCATGTCCTGCACCAGTTTTGGGCAAGCATGAGTTTATTATTACAGAAAACAACAGTACTAGCACAAGACTTTAGTTGTTGAATTATATTTATCGCCATTAATAGTTTTCTAATATTTTCACAATCTATGATGACACATAATATGATGAAGTGATACTTAATAATAACACATCTGTGAGACAGGGATGGCGTCAATTATTATTATTAAATATGAAACGAAAAATAAGGAAAAAAATAATAACTAAAATAATAAAAAATTAATACAGTTTAAATCTGACTCCGATTTTCTGCAAGAATTCGTGCTAATTTATATGGAATTATAATAAATTTTATCTTCCTTGAGTGATTTTTTGGAATAATTTACGAAAGTTAAATTTTTTGATTAACAGTACAATAAATTATTTTCCCATCACAAGTTTGAACACCACTGACCTCTGGAGGCCGCCGCTGCCGCCCCAACAGCTGCTGGTCCAGCACCAAGAGCTCCCAACCGCTCTGACAACTCCATTATGCTGTAATGAGCATCCTGCACCCCCGGCCCGCCCTACAATAGAACTCCGTTTTTGTAAACTTTACTAGCATTACCTACCGTTAAATCATATACCGTTTTGCACTTATGTTGCATTGTTTTTGGGTTTTCTTTTTACGATCTTATTGGTGAGAAAAATACCAATGTTAATTCTATTTTAATTTTTTGCCAAGGTTAATTTGCAAATTACCCTTAGATCAGGGGTCCAAATTGGTCATTATATTGTCACAAATTGTTTATTTACCCAACTGCTAAAAAAAAGGGTATTGTTTTTAAGCAAATGCACTTTTTATCTTTAAAGGTGACTAAAAGGCAGATGCACGCCATGGTTTAGCAATTCTTTTGTTAACCTATGAAGGATTGGCCCCAGCTATATCATCTCATCATATTAAAATGCAACGGTCCAGTCTTTTGCATATGCAGCAGCAGAAGTTGTTTTAATATGCTAACACTTGACTTCTCACACATAACACTAAAACTTTTGCTCTTGGCACAAACCTTGGCAACGAGATACTTACTGTTGTTGTTGAACTCTTTTATAGAGTGTGTCTATGGATATAACATAATACCAACTATTTTGCCGCAAAGCAATTATGCGCAAGCACTACTGTATACTGGTTTAAAAGATTATGTTTTAGCAGGGTAGTTTTTAGGTGTAAAGATTTAACATCTTCTAATTCTGGGTGACTATACACAACAAGTGTGTCACTTACTTCCCGATGTATGACTATCTCGTCTTGTTTCTAAACAAAATGTTTATTTGTCAGCCATAGTATTCTTTGCATTGCTATAACAGTTACACCTTACCTGCGACAAATTTAACCAGGCCTGGGCCAGCTGTGTGAGAGTGCCATCGTCCTCAATGTCCTGCAGCAGTTTCAACTGTTTCTTAGCCAAGTCCGGACGATTCATCGCCAGCAAGCATTGCAGACTGAACGCGCGTAGTGCCAACGACTCTGCTCCATGTAGAATCCTGTAAATGTGTTCATCATAATTTTAAAAGAGTAGCTGGCAAATGAGTGAATGGGCATTCCTTATTTGTAAGGATTACTTATTTTGTAACTTGTTAATTTTTTTAATAATTGACATGAAAACTTACACCTTACTTATTGCTATTTTGTTTTGGGAGAGAATCGAACCTATGACCTCTGGCTCTGTAGTCAGGAGCACTTACCATTACACCAATGGGACATTCAAGCCTCATAAAACTAGCTGACCTAAACCCTAAGCCTTGTTTCACGCCCTTTCATCATTTTATACACCAGTAGTTTAATTGTAATTTATTTTTGAATGCCTTTCTATTTTTTGTTCATATTAATATTTGGAAAAATATGAATACAGCAAATATTTATTAATTTTCTTTATTATTTATATTATATTCGTCCTTCTTTTGCCCTTTATTCTTAAAGTTGAATGTTTACTTTAATTTTTTTATAGCTTGAAAATTTACAAACTGTCCTAAGCTTAGCAGATGCTTCAAATCTTAAGCGAGAATATCTTTTTTCCTCATAAAACCATGCATACAAATAAGTTTTTTTTTTATACTCTCTTCTTGTTTCAAATCAGTTTGTAGTATGAATTAAAGATATTAATCTTCAAAAATATTTTTTGTGTTTATAATAGATTAATGTTTTTATAATCTTATTTTTTCTCTAGTACAAATTGTTTAAATAATAGTCCTATGTAGAAAATTAAAAGAAGCTCTTACTTGAGAGCTGCTTCATAGTTGTCTTCATGATAATAGATGGTGGCAGCCACAATGATAAATATCTCATTTGTTAGTTCTGTACCTTTTGCTACCTGAAATATATAAAAATATACTGACAGCTACTTTTATCATCTGACATAAAAATTTAACTCTTTTCAAAACATTCAATACTCATTCTACCAAGTGTAAAGATTATTAGGTGATTATTTCAAGTATTTCAGACTTCAAGAATTTAGAATCAATTAAACAAAGTTAATTATTCATTGTCTTTATAGAACATTCATTTTATATCTCATTGTTAAAAATAAAAGTAAGCTCATTACATTTAAATGTTGTTTGATTTCACTTTTAAATTGATTATCGGGATTAACATTTATATGGAATATAAACATTTTATTTGATCCAGATAATCAGGATTCAACTGTATAAATAAAACTTATATTACTTATATTATCCCATCTTATTTGGTGTCTGTAATAAATCATTTAGCTACTTACCCTAGCATCAATATCTGCAACTATCGCTGGCTTATTGGCACCAGGAGAAAGGTAATCAACAAGTGTCTTTAGAGGCTGCAGCATAGGATCAGCATTTTTCAACTCTTGCAAGACAATTCTGTAGTTTCCTTGGGCAATGTAAGAGCGGTAGAGGAAAGCATCCCGTTGGAGTGCCACAAGAGGTGAAGAGGGCTGTATAAATAAATAAATTTATCTCACCATTCTCAATGTATGAAAGCGTCCTATTGAACATTATTCACTAATATCATTATCAATTACGTCTATAATATATTAAGTTTATAGTTTCAATTTAGGCTATTCAATTTCAATTTAGAATTATTGCATCCATATACACTGTTCATAAAATTTTTAATTTTTTTTTGTATTAAATTTGAATTTTAACCAATACAATTCTTATCAGCATTCATGGTTATGGACGTTCGTCCTTCAGTACAGCATAAATGCATAATGACACACCACGGGAGACACTTCAGGAGACAGTTCACAATACTTATTTAAGATATTTATACTATATATATATATATAGGATATTTTACCGGTGCATACACCATTACTTATAATAAATTATACCTATATTCTATGCCCACTTAGCATTATTTGATTCAACAACATCGAAACACGTCATCTCATGTAAAAATTTTGTCTGCAGCTTATTTTCTATATTTTGAACTAGATACAAAACTTTTGAAAACGCTTACATTTATACTTTGAGCTTCGTTTATTGCCTGCTGATAATTTCCAATATAAAACGCATTTTTAACATCGAATAACTCATCAACATCTTGCTGCTGACGTGCCATTTTGACAGAACTGACAGATGACAATTTTATACTACATCACTAAACATGTCAGTGTCTATGAGTTCACTATATATTAATTTTATATTTGCAAAATATGTTTTATCATATAAATTATTTAATCTATTAAATATTTATTTAAAAGATTATGTTAATTTAAGTAAGAGTAACGTTTGCTACTCTCTTACGAAAAACTAAACGACACTTTACAAAACAAAACAGAAATTATTAGAATTAGGTGACCTGTAAAGGTTTCCAATTTCTTGGAAACCTTTACAGGTCACCTAAATCAACTTAACAAAGCTTTCTAAATTTTCTAGCCTATGTCCATGGGCCATCAGTCTCTTCTGATGAAGTTGCTAAAGTGGCTAGAGTTAGACTTGCTAGAGTTTGCTCCGATGTTAATACGTGTTTTAACACTTTTAATCTTCAGCCATTGTCCCAAAATCTTGGAAGAAGACTTTAGTAAACCCAATCCCTACAAAGGAGTAAGCTTAAATCCATTAAACTATAGGCCGGTTGCCATCACATCACAAAAGCAAGTTTTGGACACAAGCATATAGCATATTCATAGTTTTGCGGACGACAGTACGAGTGATGCCTTATAAAACAGCCGGGCAAATATTTCTCGACGAGTAGTGGAACTAACTTATGTCAGAAAGTCGAAACTATGTTTAGAAACTCAGCCTCTGACTGAGGTCGACAAAATTTAGTCCAATTTAACCCCAATAAGACACAAGTTTTACTTCTAAAAAGAAACCTTTTGTCGTGTCTTCCCTTTTTGGGGGTACTCCTCTTGTGACTACTGCCACGATCGGCATTCTTGGCGTTGACATATCGCATTGAATGAATGTATGATTTTCACGTGATTTCTGCCACGCACAAATATCAGAAGAATCCGAGAGCCTATTACCACTATAAGACATTTGCAATTCTCTTGAAGTAATATATGTCGATGGGTGGCGGCGATCGTCTACCAGCAGGTTCGCCGCTTGCTCGTTTGCCTCCTAATCTATATAAAAAAGTATCAAATTTCATTACAATTAGATGAAACGTCCTATCAACCGATTCCGACCACGACCGATCTACAAGAGATCAACCAAGTACGCAGGCTATAGATAGCCCACAAGCGTTTGCGCAGACACCGGTACACTTACTTTTCCTTTACTCTCATAGCCCGATGAAACGGATAACTTCTCCAAGCCACCGCTAGTTGGCGTCGATAAGAAGCCGGGACCGACTTTTTACATGTACATCCGACGTATGGATCATCTTACTTTTCATGCAATCAGGTGATTAGCCTGTAATGTCCTAACTAAACCAAAGTAAGAACGATAACACAATGTCATTGCTCTCCGCGGGCTTCGAACCCACAACCTCTTACTTGTAAAGATCCTCCGGTTTAGGATTTCATAGATAAGAACACAAAAAAATATTTTTCTTACGTGAAACCTTATTTAAGTATATTGTTTTATATCTTATAAATTATATATTAAAAATATACTTAGTCCTGCCATAAATATTGTTGCAAAGTAAACAACATTTTTTTATTGTACGTAACATTTATTACTATTACAGTGTGTTAGTTTAATACATTAATATAAAACCATT
>DWHO01004954.1:0-10657 GCA_018247575.1 Eurytides lysithous rurik | reverse complement strand
ATCTATAAGAGATCAGTCAAATATTAGTAGTGCCCAAGCGCTTGATAAAAATACAGCGTAGACTGACAAACGAACGAGTGGTTCACATAATGCTGAGCGATTACAGCCACCCATGGACATTTCCCACATTACGAAACTTGGCAAATGCATAAGCAAATGCGTTGCCAGCCTTTAAGGGGGGGGGGTTGAAATGATGGAGGGAATGAGGAGCAGATGGGAGCGAGAATGAGTAAGGGAGGGGATGGAAGCAAAGGTAGGTAGGTAGGGGAGTGAGAAAGGGAGGAAGGGGGATGGGCCACAGGCCACCTCACTCACAGAACAAAACGCGGAAGTAAAAACACTTTACGCCGCTTTTTATAAAATCGTGATACTCTTTCGGTTCAAGTCGGCGCATTTGACAGCAGCTTTATGGTTTGTAAGGTTTGGAAAGTATATCCGACATTACCAGTACTAGATTAGGCGCAGAGTAGATAACATTAAACCGACTTCCTAATAACGACTTCTCCACGCCAAAACTAAACAGCGTTAACAAGTAGGCAGGACTGACTTGGTCATATAATCCAACATCCGATGGATTACACCCGAACCTGTTTTTGTGTGGTCTTTTTTTTTTAATTTCAATTTTCATACACCGCTCAAAAAAATCGCATAAAAAAGACCTTACACAAAACAGGTTTGGGTGTATTACTTTAACGGCAATCAGGTCATTTTTTTTATAGAGTAGACTCACAAACGAGCAAGTGGCTCACCTGATGGTGATTAGACCATGGAGGCAGTTAACAATATGCCACTCAATAATAATAGCGTGGCACTGAATTTTTCTTTTATGGGATTTCTAAAGTGCGTAAATATTTTCTTTTCGCTTACTATGGCTAAACGGCTTAAGAAAATGTTCACAGCGAAATATGTAGAGCAGTATCATAAATTGAAAACCCCGTAAAACTGAAAAGACATGCAAGTGGAAGTGAAGGTTTACTTATTTTTCATCTTTTAATATGGCTGAATCTGCAGTGTGGCTGCGATGCGAAATATTACCTAACATTTGCTGCAGACTGTTTTAAATGGCCGTGACGTGACGCCTTAAATTTGTTTTTGTAGTTGTTTATTACTACTCCATATAACATTTAAACAAATTACAAAACTTCTAGCGTATTTTATCTTTAATAGAACTGCATAAATATTGTAAGGTAGGTCTGATTTCTGAAAGTCTTACGAGCCCTGGATATGGTAATTTAAATCTTGCACGATAGACGCCAATATGTAACCATATCATTATATATAAAATAATATAAATTGTACCTAGTAGTAGAAACTACAGAACACAACAATGTTAACATATAACAAGTAAAACACAACTACCAAATACTCCAACGTCAAACAATAATTAGAATACAGTACCATGTTGTCACTTGAAGGCTAATTTTCAAAGTATATGCTGGGCCCAAATTATCATCCGACACCTTTAGGCGATGAACACAGTGCAGGGTCAAAGTGTTGAACTCTTGGAACTCCTGCTACTCGATTATTTCGCCTTACCTTGCCATAAAATTAATCTCATAGGGTGTAGAATTATTTAAGGAATATTATCCGTTGTAAGTTCAGAAATTGCGCTTCAGCAATAAGGAAGTGAAGATACGTTCGGCACAAGTCCGCTATAACGGATTACCTCTAAGCAGACTATGCACAATGTTTACCCGATTCTATTCCACCAGTTAGCATTACCCACAAAGGCAACCTACACATTGATCAAAGTGAAGGAAACAGGATCGGTCATAAAATTACTGAAATAACGCATTTCTGTTTCTAAACATCTATTCTAGTTTCTAAAAAGATTACCAGTACCCTTAATGTAATATGTGATCATAATAAAAAAATTGAAAAAATTGAAAAAAAAACATCTATTCAGAAATGGAAATAAATGAGTAATATTAAAACAAATAACTTAAATGTATTAATTGAGCTTGTGTATTGCTAAAACGTATTTAAAGGAACATAAGTTACTTCTTTTGTTACATTTGACAGTTTTACTTAATTTTAATAAAAAAAGATAAGTAAAACTTTCAATCACTTGTTGTTATTGTACACAATTGTTTATTGTGTATATGGTTTTTTCTACTTTTATGTGTTTTCAGTTTTACAAATAAATATCCTTATATTATATTATCTGCCACTTATTGTAAACAACCTATGCCCCATGACTTTGTTAATACATATTCATGACCCACAAACATAATAGTCAGTTCCCATCTCCTTGACCCAACTTCATCGCTTAACGGTACCGATGGATTAGGGAAGGCGACGATAAGTACTTTTTTATTTATGAGATTACTAGCTTATGTCTACGGTTTCGCTCGTGAAAATTTAGGTTCATGGATATTTTTCCTGCTATTTCATTTTTTCCGTGATAAATGTTACCGCCACGTTCTTTTGTATTTTATACAAATTCAAGATTTTTTTTTTAAATTTAATTACATTGAATTATAATAGATGTGCCTTTCTGTTCAATAACTTGTAGCCATCTAATAGTTAATGATATAATCCCGTTGCTGAAGAAATTTTGGGACTTCATATCAAAGAAATGCGACAAATAGTTTTGACAGTTACAGTTACAATTTAGTTAATATAGTCTTATTCTATCCAGAAAATTTTAAAAAGATCGATACAGGTGGGAATCAGAGGGTGCACGTTTAGGGCTACATGATGTATGCATTAACGTTGAATGGTAAAACCAACCGGATACAAACAGTACAACTGAAGAGATTTTACTAAAATATCGATACAGAAAAACAAAAAAATAATAACTAATTAACCATTAATTAACCTACCAATATAAGAAAGATGGAAAGGAGGATAGATAGATAATTTAAAAAAAAAATCTTATATATATTTATCGCAATACCAGACTCTCTGTCTGCCTTTAGCCTACTAGTCACTTCTAAATATCTCTAACGACTCAGTAACAACTTTTTAAAATTATACAACGGAACGTTTATTTAAAACGTAAACGCTCAATCCAACAATTCACCTCTGTGTTCACTTTTGTGACCACAGTCACAATATTTATGAAGGAAAACAAATATTATTATGAAACAAAAAATAAAATATAACATTAAATATATATTTGTTGACTTATATTTCTGTATTTAAATTAATGGTACATATTTATATTTACATCTTGAGTTTGAATGTAAATCGTGAACCTGCAGCAGTAGTTTCTTATCTTAATTTTACGACGGTGGCATTAATATGACAAATAGACTACTCTTACTTAAGTAAACGCAAATGATATAACGTTTTTAATGTTCTAACGTTATTTTTTTTTTGAGCAGATGTGATCTTTATGTAGCATAAAATATATCGAATTTAATGTAATCATTATTTTGTCACAGCATGCGTGAAGAAGAATTGAAAACAGAAAAATAGAGTTCCTTGCACGATACGCAAATACTCCCGGAGACTGCCGATGTTTGTTCTGGAAGTCTTATCACTTGATAAGTTGGAACACAAGCCTCGTGCAAACAACCTTATCATGGTAACATTCTCATTGGAGACACAAAAGTACTCCACAGAATCCGTTGCAATCAGCCGTGACGCACGGTGTACCTGAAAATATCCGTGAAAAATTTCTCCAAGGTTCCTCAGTAACCTCAGCTATGGAGGAAATTTTGTTAATATCAAATATGTACTAGGGAAGTGAAAACAGTGTAAGAGTAAATATTCATGCCAAAGATTGTTCCAAATTTGTATCGAGTATTAGTCAAGTGAAATTACTTCAAACTGGAGGACCTACAAACTTTGGAGGGCGCGGAGAGCGTTGTCGAGAATGGCAGCGCCAGAGCCCAGGAGTGTTTGGAAAAAAACTTCAACCTGTCGGATAACTTTTGCCCGGCTTATTACGACGGTCTACTGTGCTGGGATCCCACGCCGTGGTACACTTTGGCTGTGCAGAAGTGTTTTAGCGAATTCCACGGGGTACAATATGACGACACCCGTGAGTACACAAACAGATATCTTATTGTTTTTTTTAACTACAACATCAGATTTGTCTGTTAATTCCACCGAAGAAACTCGTCTTGAGTTTGTCGATAAAACGAAAACGACAACAACGAAGAATTCACAACTTTCGTTTTACCATCGCTAAAAAAACTCTTGTTTTCATAATGCTGAATTATTTATCACTGTCACCGCAATCAAGTGTTATTTTTGCGAGATAAACTTTTTGTTTGGACTTTACTTTATGAACAATATTTTACGTCGTCTCCGTTCAAAACAAGTCTTCTCTTTTTTTATGATTTTTATTCGTCTATGATCAAAAAAAATATTGGTTATAAATGGATTAATAAAAATGGAGACTGCTATTTGGTATAGTACTGGTTTACTTAAATAATGTTTGTTAGTACTTATAAAATAAAATAAAAAACACACCTTGTAAAATTTACTATTCTTTCTTGGCGTTCCATATGGTTCATAATGTGATTCAAATACACAATGCCTTTGAGCCAAAACCGTAAAGCCTAAAATCCAAAACAGATGTAATGACAACAGGCAAACAGGAAAGCCTCGTTTGAGTTATTCAAATGTTTCTAATCTCTCTTCTATTCACAGAGAACGCGTCGCGTTTGTGCTTGGATGGCATGTGGCATAACTACTCCGACTATGTGAACTGTACAGAGCGTATAGCGAACGTATCGCCTACAGATGTGGCCAGTCTCATTTATTTGACAGGCTATTCGCTCAGCCTCGCCGTACTTTCACTCGCCGTGTTTGTTTTTCTCTATTTTAAGTAAGTTTCTACCAACTAATAGTTTTTTAGTATTGAATCCCCGCGTTTCAAACAAAATATCGTATTGTATACAGTGGCAGTACTAGCGTACAAGCCCAAAAGCCCGGCTTGCCCTACTAAGGAGTAATGTTTATAAATCTTAATTAACACATAATTCCCGAATAAATTATTTTTAAATTTGAGCGTTGCGGGAATTATGTGTTATAAATTTTACTCCTTAGTAGGGCAAGCCGGGCTTTTGGGCTTGTATGGTAGTACCGCCACTGATTGTATAATATTTTTGTTTGATTTTAACGTTTACCCTTATGTTGAACTTAATATGTTATTGTATTTTTCAGAGATTTAAGGTGTCTTAGAAATACTATACACACCAATCTTATGTCCACGTACATGTTATCAGCGTGTAGTTGGATGTTGAATTTAGCTTTACAAGTAAGTTATATTTTTAATTATAATTTTAACGTCGACCGCAATGATCGTGTTATGAAACGTCTTCGAAATTGCTGCAAAAACCATAAAACATTTTAAAACAATTATCATTATATTCAATTGTAAACTTTATGAGTTTGATAAATTTATGTAGAAACATCTTATGTATTAATATTATTTCTATATGTATAAGAGCACATATGTATAACAAAGAATTTAACATGAAAACAACAAAAACGTGTTAGATTCTTCAACAGAACATTTGATAGAAATCGTCGCTTTCAAAACCAATTGTTGATAAGAAAAGACGTCACGTACTTTTTATACGACCGAAAAGGGATAATAGATTCGATGAAATGGATATATTCTTTCTTGTCAATCTGATATACCAAAAAGTGCCGGCAGTATACCAATACCAATGGCGCTAGATTTATTTTTAAATAAATAATACCTAAAAATTTCTCAACATCTTAGAGTTACTGCACTTACAGGCCATAATTGTTTCTCTGAGAGTATGTTTGATGGTGTATTGATTATCCTTGTAATGATTTTTAAAATAAATGGATACATATCAGATATAAATAGATGTGATAAATTACAATGACACGTTTGGCGCTATTACTAAGCTTTTGAATTCAGCATCGCATGTCTGCATTCGATTCCCATCCGGAACAAATATTTTTACGAACTACATATGATTGCTCTGGATCTGAGCTTTTGACCATGTGAAGTTTATGTATGTAAAAAGCCCTTGAAATACAAATATCTTATAGTGTTTTTTTTTTTTAAAAAGATTCGAGATAAAAATATTATGGAAAATGAATTATCCTAGGTAAAGTACGACACGATGGGAAAACGCCCCGAATATATAATATGTAATAGTATGTGAGGTTACAGGAAAGATTGGTGCACACTAATATCATGGGACATCTCACACATAGCCATCTGATCCCAAACTAGGCAGAGCCTGTACTATGGAAATCAGAGGACTGATATACATACTTATATACTTTTAAATATATACTTGTATAGATAATTAGCACCCAGACAGAACAAATACATATGCTCATCGCACAAATATTTTGTCCTGGGTGGGAATCGAACCCAAGACCTATGGTTTTACAGTCAGGAACACTAACCACTACACCAACGGGCCAGTCGAACTGGTACACTTGTCTCATATTACTGCTTGTAATAACAGAATTTTTTTTATGTATAAGAGTTTCACCACTCCCTGTGCATTATAATCAATTCATGATTGTTTTTTGCATTATTTTTTTACATTATAATAGTTTACGCAACCGCAGTTCTGTCGCCGAGATTTCCATATAGATTTCAATATACCGTATGTAACTGACACACCACTGAATGTTTTTTTCTATTCCGTTTATTTTTAAAGGTGGCCAAGACTTTTGTGTAATAAATGTTTCTTTTATTTGTTCAAGCCTTAATAATAATCGAAGGATTAATTTATTATCTGTGTTTATTAATAAATTTAATTACCGTTCTTGTTAATTATTGATATATTTTTTTTAGAACTGGTCAGACGAAGCCCAGCAAGAGCAAACTTCATGTATGATACTCGTGATATGTATGCACTATTTCTACCTCACTAATTTCTTTTGGATGCTTGTTGAAGGTAACGTACATTTTTATAATTTTTCACTTCGAAATGAGGTTGAAGATTTCACATACTTTTTGAAAATAGACTAAGGCATAGACGTTTATTTTTCCAACACTTCACACCTTTCGTTCTTTTCTTTATTCACGCTTGTTTAAAAACGTTTTAACACCATAGAAAGACAGTTATGAAAAGAAGTACGATAAGAGATTTTAGAAACTTAAAGCAAACGTAAACTCGGAACATAAGAGTAAAAAAAAAAGAACGTTAGTTAGAATTAAGTATACTTCTGTCTGCCTTGCGTACGGTGAGTGATATGGAAATATAGGCCGTATTTCTTACGATAAACTGCTTGCATAGTTGCCAACTATCTATCAATATTATAATAAAATTCCAAAATACCCGTGTGTTTGTTACCTCAAAACTACAGAGCAAATAAAGCTAAAAAAAATAAAGATTACGTCGACGCACAGCTTCGTGTTTAACATAAAAACTAAAGTGTGTTTCAACCAACCGGTTGAGCAGCACTTGAGATATTGAAAACACTGAGTTAAAAGCGTGAACACTGGTCAGCTATTACGACAATAAAATTGTGAATATTAAAATGGTTTCCGACATAAAATCTATATGTTTGTTACATAAAAATTAGGAAACGGCTGAAGGAATATCAATAAAATTTTCAATAGTAATACGTATTTATCATAAATTTGAGAACTAAATAATGTTTTATTCAAATTCAACAAGAGAATCATGAGTCACGTATTTATAAAAAACGGAAGGACAAACTAACGTGTCAGCTATTCATAATAAAACTGTAAAGGTCAAGATGGGGCCTCTATCTTTGTCACCTAAAACTGAACGAATGTCAATACATTTTATGTAGAACATTAATAAAGTAATGAATAATAAAACAGTCCAGTGATAAATTAGCCCTCATTAGCTCACAAACCAATGAATATGAGGAACAACTTTTGTCTTTATTTTGCTTACAAGTTTTAATCAAGTATCTATTAAATGACAAGGCAACGTCTACTGAATCTAGCTAACTAGCTAGCCCCTAACGGAAAAAATTAAGTTAATATACAAGATTTCAAAATTCATCTACTTTTTTAAGGGGAGAAACGTCGTGGATATTTTCATCATAACAAGAATGTTATATAGAAACCTTAACAAATACCTTCATTGTTGGAGGTAGTCCCTTTTATGTGAAATATAATATGAGCGCATCACATTTCTCTTCTTTATAGTTACCAGTTTCAAATTATCGTATGGTATTTTTCTAATTCTCATATAAAATATTTTCAGGATTGTACTTGTACATGTTAGTCGTCGAAACATTTACAGCGGAAAATATTAAGCTCAAAGTTTACACTACTATTGGTTGGGGTGAGTAAACTATTTCTTTCTTAAGATCAGCCAAGCAACCGTTTACCTAACTGCAACCCCGCATATAAATACTTGATTCATATGATGTACGAATTTCATATAACGTTGTCAGCGTGTGACTTTAAGATTATTTCTAACTTGACTTTAAGACTTTCTGACTTTAAGATAAGATTATTTCTACGTACATGGGTGAGCTGAACATCTGATTGTAAACAAATCACTTGCCCGTTGTACGTGTCAATTAATGTTCAGAACCTACTAACAATTCGATAAATGCTCATTTCTGTGTGAATAGTATTACTAAAATATTCACGCATAGTATTTACCCGGTAATTTCTCTAAAAACCGTGATTTATTGTCACAAATTTTGTGAACTCTGCAAAAGAACTCCACTACTACAAACCGTTATACAAAAAATTTTTCGTTAAAAAATATTTCTTTGTTAAGACTAAAGACACAAGAATAAAAATGTGTATTGATAAAATGTTTCCCCGATGCTCAGCAAATGCTCAATAATGTAGAACTCCTGAGCGTATTTGCGTTTTACGTAAATTAATAAATATGTTGAAAAATACATTATTGACGCTAGACGCCGCTTGCTAATTAAACTTCCCGATATTAAAATTTTAAAATTTCAACCCAATATTTTAATTACCTTTATTACGTTCATTTTAACACCAAATGTTAAAATGCACGTAATAACGATAACACTTTACGATAATAACAATCTTTGTTAATATCGTAAAGTATTATAAAATTTCTTGATATACGTAATGTAATTGAATTTGGCCGTAAAATTAAATTTTATTTTATTTTCCATTTAATACACAGGTGCGCCTGCAATATTCATTACAGTATGGGTTATCTCACGTTGCTTCGTGACAGTTGTTCCATCGACCGGCCCCGATGAAGTAAGTAAAAAAAAAACTTACAGAACACACAAAATTGCACTCACCACCAAAATTGATTTCATATTTTCTTGTCACTTGCTATAATATTGCGTCAACCAAAGAATTCTTGTCATAAACATGTTTTTTCCAGTTGGCTATCGCCAGCGACACAAAGATGTGTCTCTGGATTCATGAGCACCAAGTTGATTGGATCCACAAAGCCCCGGCCTTGGTGGGATTAGCATTAAATCTATTCTTTCTTATTAGGATCATGTGGGTAAGTAGGTTACGATGAAATGTACTCTATATTAAGAGGTTACTTGTAAGTAAGGTAAGTAAAAGCACTTGCGGAATCCACATGGGGCAGTACCACTGCATTGCCAATAATTCTACCCCGGGTAGTACTGCGGAAAAATTAGTAAATAATTAATACTAGTATAGTCACTACTATCTCATAAACAAAAGAATCAGCTAATACATCAAATAAGTAAATAAGTGAAATACTTACAGTTTACAAATAAAATATTAATATAAATTCGTACAATAAATTTTTATACAAAAAAATTGATATTTCAATACCATCTGATATTAACAGTTGGTAATATTTGTTGAGGAATATTACACTAATTTACGATACTCCTAATCTAAAATCAAGTGACCACAAATACTCCAGAATTCCCAAGCCTAACTCATTTTGCTACCAGTTATGTTTACCAGTTATTTTTCGGTTTACAGGTTTTAATAACCAAGCTCAGATCGGCTAACACTTTGGAGACGGAACAGTACCGAAAAGCTACTAAAGCTCTCCTCGTATTGATACCATTATTGGGCATCACCAATTTGTTGGTATTATGTGGCCCTAGTGACGACTCTTGGTTTGCCCACGCTTTTGACTATACACGTGCCCTGATGCTCTCAACACAGGTAATTCGTCAACGGTCCAGTTTATTTTCTTTTTATGCAATTCGTGGAAATCCAATTAGTGGAAACTAGCATTTCCACGGATTCTAAAAGCATTAACGTCAGTCAAGATAAGATAAGATTTTCTTTTTTCATTTATAGAATATTTTGTCTTATGCTTAACGAATAACATATGTGAGGTTCTATTTATTGTTTGTCGTTTATTGGTTTGTCGTTTTTTACCGAAACATCATAATTATTTTTTCATCATATTTTTTTTTTATTCATATGATTATTTAATTATGGTTTATAGCCATGAATCTTAAGTTATTTAATATCTAAGCTATCTAATCTTGGGCTCTATTGCTTACCACATTTCGTAATTTGTTTTTTGCTTTAGATGTAAGTCAATGCATATAAGCTATACCCTGTACAAGTTAGCTTGATCTTTTTGACAGACGGGCTAGTGATGGGAAACATATAGTCTAGTACTAGTACTAGTATATCTAGTAGTCCAAAAAATAACGTTTTATAATACTTGTAACTGTGACGAGAAGGTGTGGGTGTATTCTGTGTGAAATTCTTTATTGCACTAGACATAAAACATTGGGTAGATAAGCGACGGTGGGTCAATATTCATAATAAGTA
>DWHO01004953.1:0-10657 GCA_018247575.1 Eurytides lysithous rurik | reverse complement strand
AACAGTACGTGGACGGCCAGATCACAAACAGAGGAGGTTTCATTGTACCTATCAATAGCCCGGTACACAAACATTTGACTATAATAATAACCAAGCGTATAGAAGATTTTAAAAATTGTATTTGGCTCCATACCAACTTTTTGTAATGCAGTCACAGCGATTCGGTTCTCTTATCACCCCACTCTATTATAATATCACAAAACATTTTATAATATATTAGTGCGAAAACAAGAAAACACAATGAACAATCGTATAAAAATGACAGATTCCAAATTCAAACGTATTATTTTGTTTATTTTTTTATTGTAACGGTATTTATGGCCAGAGTATATAGATCGGTCTTTTAAAGGCGTGTTCTAAGTTTAGAATTAATTATAATTAATCACCGTGAGACTCCAAGCAGCCGTCGTACGGCTTACTCGATAGTATTTATATCAACTTAATAATAAATCAAAATAGAATGTGACATTACGGTTTTCATTAAATCCCACCGAGCCAATAAATAAACACAAAGAAAGTGACAATCACAACCGCTTTGTGTTGAATAAATATTTGGAGAACCGCTGTCATAGCGCCGTTTGGATCGGATCAGATATGACGCACTTTCTGCTTTTATGAATATTAACGGCCCAACCCAACCATATTTTTGCTGTTCAAGAATAGGGTTGGGTTGAGTATTGTTCATATAACGCGAATTCAAATGACATACAAATTCTAATTTGGCGAACACTTGCCAACAAAGCGAATGCAATTGCGGCTTTCTCCTCGCTTCTTTGGCCTTTCTACTGTTTGTATTGAATGACAGTAGTATAGAATTCCTCCGTATGCCCAGCGTGCGCGCGATGCAATTAATACCCACATACAGCATAAATCAGCATAGGTGCTCTGTTTTCTCAATGCGCCTCAGAGTGAACGCTCTTGTGTTTTTACACCGTTGAATTTTATATATTTACATAACGCACCCTCGATATCTCGAATAATTTATTTTTGAATTTTAACGTTGCGGGAATTATCTGCTAATTAAAATTCATAAATTTTACCCCTTAGTAGGACAAGTCTGGCTTTTGGGCTTGTATGGTAGTACCAGCACTGAACGCACCTTCAAATAAATACCATTATTAAACGGAATTTTTCAAAAATTAAGTCATCAATACTTTCTTTCTTCCACGTAATGTTAAGAAAGATGGCATCGTACTCATTTTTGAAAAAAAATTGTTTCGTAACGGTTTTTCTATAAAGGTGTGTGAAATGTGGATGATATTTTGCAATAAGATAGATGAATAAAATAAAATGCGACTAAACAATCAGGTTAAATATGAATAATGATAATAATATATTAATACTGATAATAAATACTGATCCTTTTACCTAGCTGCGTCAGTAAGGGATGAAATATATTTGTGACCTCTATGTATGTTGTATAATTTTGGCATTTGACATTTTCTTGTAACTCTTTAAAGGAGTCAATGGATTTTCATCAATTACCCGTCGTTAAATTCGTTTTAAAGTTTTGTTCTGAAAGTCAGACATATTCAGAAGAAGCAAGGATACAAATAAAAAAGGCAAAATTAATTTCGAGTTATATTGTGAGTTTAGAACTTATTTTGTCTTACTTTTTCTTGCAACAGACAGTTTTTTTCTTAATTCTCTGACGTAATAATGTGGTAAGCAATGTTTCGACCTGTCGACAGCGAGATTTATCAATACACATAACGTCGGTGCTAAATAATATATAGTTATGAACAAAGTGACAAGGACACTGAGGTGATATACATTCAATAGGAAAAATTGTAGAGCGGTATGTTCCCTTCTCTGGCTTTGTTCCATTGATTAACAGTAACATGATATATGTATACTGGATAATTTTTGACAACTATTTGACCTCGAAACTTTTAAATCTCGTTGGTTTTCAATTTGGAGTCGACAACAACGTTTTTGTTCACCACTTTGTTAGTTATTTCCCGGTCTCATCAACATTATTACATTGTATTTCTATGTATAAGCACCCTTAATCTATGTCTGTTCAAACGTTAGCGACGACGCGCAAATCGATAGGAGATTTAAATTAGAATACGCTCCGCTTCTGCAGAACGAATGAGATCGAATGCAATTTCCAGTGTCGTTTTCCGCTTCCAGAATGCTTTCGAACTTTTATCATCTTTAAGGGATCGACGTCTTTTATGATTCTGTAAACCTTATAAAGACTAATCTATTACAGCAATTTATAGACCTTATATTCCATGAAACTGTTCATACTTATATATATCGTTGCTTTTTCTAATGAACTAAAATAATTTAATTTTATTATTATTAACACTATTTCTACGAAAGGTGTCAAAAGATACGGACAGACTATTGAAAATTTTAGCTTTAAATTATTTTCTAACATTAACAATTTTTTCTCGATCGATGTTTTGAATTTTCGCATCATAGACGGTAAAATTATTTTGTAGTGTAATTTTCCTTATATACGTAAATGGTACGTTAGTATAGATGCACAAAACCGTGATAGGAATATAATTAAAGTGGATAGTTTATCCACTGTCGGCAAAGGCGTTTTTATTTTAGCTTGGGTAACTGTGAGTTCACACGAAAGATATTCAACATGAGAGAGTTTCATAACACATCGCATGAAAAACCCGAAACATGTCTAAGAAACCTATTTGATATATATTTAATGCCAAAAAGTGAGCGACAGTGCAGACACGACTTTGTATACTGTTACAAAATATAGATTAAAACATGTTTTTTTGTGAATATTTCGGTAGTGCAGTTCCTAGAAAATTATCTTACCAGTTTTTTTAAAGTGCGGGTTTAGTTCCATTATACATATTTATCGCAGATAATAATATGTACACAGTTTTATAACGTTTAAAGACGGTGGTAGTATGAAAAACTGAGAGAGAAATTAACCATAGAGGAGTGACATTTAGTAATGTCACTCCTCTTAAATAACACATTAGAGTTTTTTTAAAGTATCCTTAATATAACACTCTCCTCGATACCTGGGAATAACAAGCCGTGGCCAGAACAATTTACCACTGTCTTGACATTAACTTTCACCACCAAGAAGGTGGTTTTTCAAAAATAATTTTAAGTTTGGAAATTATATTTAAGTAATAATACTATTTAGATTAAAGTTGTTTTTAAATACATATTTTTTTTAAATTGCATCAGATAAGACCTCTACATTAATACCGTTAATAATTTCTCCTATCATTACTTCTATCGGGCGTGAACATCATTCATAAGCTACATGAATTGTTACAGGACATCTGCGGCATAATTTGCGCGATCCTAACATGGCTGCTTATACTGTACGCTGAGTTTGTCGTGATGATGGTGATGCTCCTGCCGGGCGTTTCAACCTATCCTTTTTACAGTTACGCGAACATCATCTTATTTCAGACCCTGGCTTTTTTGGCGTTCGCCTCCCATCTCAGGACGATGTTTACGGACCCCGTGAGTTGTTTTACATCACATATAGCTCAGATGGAGTTTGCGTGTAATACGAATCAAACTGAAACGTATAAATATATATGCTGAAAGATGTTAAAGGCGTGTGGTGAACTTCTGAAGCAGTGGGTCTCCATTATAGTCTCAGATTTTCCCGTTCATTTCGATTGCTTTCAAGCAATTGTAATCCACACACGCGTTACGCTTGCCCATAACAACAGTGTCACTCAGAATATTACCAGTTAGCGGTAAAATGACCTGCAACGCATTAGTGCCACCAAGGCGGACTATGCATAAGAATAACCATTTAAAAATCTCATGTTTAAATTTGAAAATTAATTTGACAACGAATGCCACTTTATTTTCGCCCCCTTCTTCTAATCTAATTGTCGGATTCCGTAGCACGTTTCAAATACTTTTTTATGAATATTTAAACCTTTTAGCGCTCCATTAAATTTGTGATAGACTTCGCTATCGCGGCAAACACAGACTTTTTTGTTCTTTAATTTTTTTTAGTTATCTGGTCTCTAAATGTGTTATAAACTTTCACCATTACGAAAGATATTTCAAATTTTGAAAATTATTTAATTTATCTTATCAATTCTTTTTTACCTTTTAGACCTGGTCTTATCTTTTAATTGTCATTTAAATCTAGATTATTCCAGAGATGAATCAACAAGACAAACTGTAGTCAAATGTAAATTTTTATGGTTGATTATAGTGTTTTTTTTTTATTTTGTAAGAAATATTTAAAGTCGACTCAACTGTCTAACTACTGTTTCAAGGGCGCAGTACCCAAGGGCAACGCGACCAAAGAGATGATAAAGCAGATGGGCTTCCGCGAGGGCCAGGTGATCTTCAAATGCACCAAGTGCTGCAGCATCAAGCCTGAGCGGGCCCACCACTGTTCCGTGTGCCAGCGCTGCATCAGGAAGATGGACCACCACTGCCCCTGGGTCAACAACTGCGTTGGCGAGAACAATCAGAAGTATTTCGTGCTCTTCACCGTGAGTAAAAGTGAAACTTCAATGAGAATCCAAGTGTCTCGGAAAGTAGCCAATCTCGCGGAAGATTTACTTTATTTAGATGGTAATTAGATGTTTTATGGTGAATTTAATAACTCGGACCTAAACTATCGCATATGGCAAGTACAATTCAATTGCAATCTTAAGGTCATGTAATGTTAATAATCCAAGTAAATATTCTATTATTATCTTGAAAACGGCTTCAATGTTTTTATTGCATTAATGTCTGAAAAAGTAGGCAATATTTTAACTCTCCCTTTTGTTAAAGATGAGACTTTAACAATCCATCCATCTATCGATCCGACGATCGATGGGTGGATGGATTGGTAGAGAAGTCGTATAACGATGACTGACATTTTGTCTTTTTTTAAGTCAAGGAAATACTGAACTGACAATTATATAAGTGACTTTATTTTATTCGATTTTTATGGAGTAAGCGGCAAATGAACAAGTGGCTCACCTAATGGTAAGCGATAACTGCTGTCGTTGGACATTTGCCTTTAAATATTATAAGCCTCCATAAGCCTTTTTGGGAGAGAAGAATGGGCAGGGAGGGGAGGGGTGGGCCATCGGCTACCCCACTCACCTGGCGAAACGCGGAAGCTCAGACACTTTCACTTTACGCCGATTTGTCGTGAGGTCGTGGTACTTATCTGATTCGAACCGACCCATTCAGTAGTAACACCATCATAAAGTGAGGAGGCAAACAAGACGTATGCGGATATTTGTGATGGTAAGTGATACGCAGAAAACAATTGAATCAGGGCGGTTCGCGCCATTCGGAGGTATAAGATTGTATATCACATTGCCAAGTGATTGCCCTGACAACACTTCTTATCTAAGCGAAAAAAAAATACTGCTCGCATATTATTGATTGGCGATATCATAAGGATGAAATTGCATTGAAATGTATGGTTGTGGTCCTTCCTTATCAGCATTCTGGCAAAAGAGTACCACTATAATCTTCTTCGAACTGTATTACGAATTGTATTACACGACGCGGACAACTGGGATCAGCCATTTGAAATTTATAAAGAATTCTCTTTCACACAACAGCAGCTGGCACATATCTGATTCGCATCAAAATTAGTGGCAATAGCATAGGAGAGATTCATAGATACTTTCTATGCGGACTGAAAAAGTCCAACTAGATCATTTAGTGATTAAGGTACAATAAGCAAACGGTGGACTCTAGTTTGTCAAAGCAGCTGCAATTCAACGGCTGTTGCGACAATTCTTCACGGTGGTAGAGTCACGCAGCTGCCCCCGCTGTTGAATAGGCCGGCTCGAACCGGATAAATTCCACGACCTCACAGAAAATCGGCGTAAAGTGAAGTGTTTTTGCTTCTGCGTTTTGTCCGGTGGCCCATTCCCCTCTCTCTCCCTCTCCTTCTATCACTCCCTTTCTTATTCCCAAGGGTCTCGCTTATTGTTATTCCTCTTCCCTCCCTCTCACTGCTTCTCCCTCCCCTTTAAAAAAATTCCCTCCTTAAATTCTGGCAACGCATTGCATTGCTTAATCGGACTTTTCCTTCCGCAAGAGCAACCTTTACCTACCGGCGGCACAAACTATCAGGCTGGGCTATTGAGGCCCTTAACGTGCGTACAGTCTTAATTGCAGATGAATTGATTTGGGAATCAAGTCTCCTATTGGGTTTTAACAGCCCTCAGTAATAATTATCCCCCATGTCGCTTCCAGTTTTACATAGCGGCAATCTCGGTGCACTCGCTGACGCTCTCCGTGTACCAGTTCGTGACTTGCATCAAGCACGAGTGGCGCGACTGTAGCGCCTACTCGCCCCCGGCCACCGTGGTGCTGCTGCTGTTCCTCATAGCAGAGGCGCTGCTGTTTGCGATTTTCACCGTAGTTATGCTCGGCACCCAACTGCACGCCATATGGAACGATGAGACCGTGAGTGAAAACAAAGCCGTCCTAAGTTGGGCCTTGCGGCTCCGTGGACCGACTCTAACAGAGTCCCTTGACCCACTTGTACAGACGCGTGCCAATGTGTTTGTGCCTGTGTGTGTGTGTGTGCGTGCGTGCGTGTGTTTGTGTATGTGTGAGTTCGTGGGAAGCATATTTTGGTTCTTGCCCATAATAGCGATTAGCGAGAGCGAAATATCACGGCGCCTTCAGTCTTTGTGTGCAATGCGAGCCATGTAAAGTGCATTATTCTAGATATATCATATAACCGAACTTAAATCGTTATTACAGATTCTCGATCATCCTTCAAATGTGTATGCGCTTGATTTGATATCAAGGCAAACTGTGAGTGTGTTACTTATTAGGACTCCATCTCTAACGGCCGAGGACTTTTTTTTTCCGGAATTCAATTGTATATAAGATCGATTTTACATATATTTATATCATTTTACATATATTTATATCGATTTTACATATATTTATATCATTTTACATATATTTATATCGATTTTACATATTTTACATATATATTGATATAAATTGCTCAGCTGCCGATCGCAGCGCCCTAGAAGCGGTACTGTCAACGTGTTTCCGAATTTTTTCCAAATTCAGTACGCCCCCGTTGCTAATAAACGGGAGTCGGTAACGCGCGCCGCCTGAGCCAGGTCGAGGGCCGAGCCCCGGACTGGGCGAAGGCCCCTCTCCCGATGGACTCGCGCACCGCAATCCGGCGTGATCCTGACGCCGCCCTCAGCAACACTCCACACTCTCCAGAGTTTTGTAGCCGCCAACGGCATACCTGGACGGCACGCAATATCCGTGCCTGAAAGGGTACCTACCGAACTATTCAGTTTTGAAATCGTCATACACGTATATCTATAATCGTCCCCGGCTCCCCATCCAACTTCTGTGTTCGATGTTGTCCCGTATTGTTTGTGTACCTCTTGAGATGTTCGGTGTGAGGATGCTGAATGTCTTGGTTTTTTTTTTCGGTTTTTGGCTCTGTCTCTCTTTTCTCTAATTTCTATCGTACTTTCCTATTAGCTAGGCCTTACGGTAGGAAAGGGACGCTAATTGTTCATTTGATTCTTTTTTTTTTAATCTTTTGCGTCGTTCAATTGGGACTTAGCTATGTCAACGCCCGCGCACACGTTTCTCGACACCGAAACGTCCAGCGCCGATGTCCCGTTTGTCGCAATTCAATTATTTTATTGAATTTATTTTTGCTCAATTGGTCCTGTTTGTTTGCGCTTGTATTTATGGAGGACGGCAATGGTGCGAGCGACCCGCCCGAGCACAGTGATTGCCGCCGCCCGTGGACTTTGCATTGCATTGCAACACTAGTGTGGGCGTGGCAAAAACTTCGCTGGTGTTGCCCTTAGACAAAGAAAAGGCTCAGGATGTTGCCAACTTACATTTGGAATTCCGCTTAATATTTATATATTATTTATTTTGTATATATAAAAATTTCTTGCAACATTATCACTTACTTGAATCAAATGAAGATCGCCGAGACATGTATAGATGGACTTATTTACATTCTAGCATCCGAGGAGTCCTCCGTTCGAGTAGTTTTAAAAACACCTTCCACTATGTGCTAACTGACTGACTGCCTTGTACACCCTACAGCTCACAAAAGTACCTTTTGTGGGCTGTAGGGGTTAGCCAAAAACTTGCTTAACTTCGTTTCGGTGTTTAGAAAAATTCAAATATATACAAATTTGAATCATTTCGCTTCTATTCAACATCTCGCATGGCGTCTTTGTCGATAATGTTAGGAATGTTATATCTATAAGAATGTATTGATTAGATTACTGTGCTTGCTTGCTTTGAAAGATATGTGTTAGTTTGGGATGGCTTTAATTAAAAATCTTCAATGGATTGCTTTTGTATGACGATCGCTTTGTAACGATATCGCAAAGTTTTCAAATCAAAGTTGTTTTTTACAAGAGAGCTTTGAGGTAAACGACAGTAATTCTATCTGCTTTAAATCAGAAGTTTCAATGTCGATGTATCCAGCTAATTGCGAATAGTTGTTTTATGTGTTATTGTTGTGTTCACTCGGGGCTGGTTATTTCAATCGTTTTTTTTTTATTTTTCTAAATTACAGGGCATAGAACAGCTGAAGAAGGAACAGGCGCGTTGGGTTCGGAAATCGCGCTGGAAGAGCATACAGTCGGTTTTTGGACGTTTCTCTATACTCTGGTTCTCGCCCTTCACCCAGCCTTCGCCGAAGACCAAACTAGAGAGTTACCTTTACAGCGTTTAGTACAGGCCGGGGAATTCCGTTTCGCTTTCGCCCGTACCGGCTTGGCAAATCGTGCCGGTCTCCGTACCGGCTCCAGTACAATCACTTTTATATCAATGCAACATTTAAGCAATACTTTGTCCATATTTGTGTGTTGAGGTTATTAGTGGTATGACGTGCGTCGTGAACTTCTCGTTTAGTAGTTTCGCTTAGTGGCGCACGCACTGGCCGTACCAAGCGTACCGGCTCGGTAGTAACTATATCAACGCGATAAAAAGCAATACCTATTCCGTATTTGTGTGTTGTTGTCATTAATGTTGTATCGTGCTTCGTGAACCACTCGTCGTTTAGCCGTTTCGCTTGGTGATGCCGTACCGAATGTACCGGCTTCGGTAGTTATTATCAATGCAATATGAAGCAATACCTATTTTATATTTGTATGTTGTTATTATTGATGTATCTTGTTCGTATAACTGTTATCGTTTAGCTAAATCGCTCAGGGATGCACGTACCACGTAGCCGTACCAATTGTACTGATTACGTTAGTCATTTTATCAACGCGATAGTTAATAAATAATGCCTATTCCATATTCGTGTGTTATCATTAGCGACGTATATTGGGACGCGAACCACTGCTTCGTTAGCCGTAAATTTAGTGACGCGCTCACTAGCTTTAGTAATTTCCGTACCGGTTTCGTTATAGTATCAATGCGATTCGAACCTACATCAGTTCTATGTTCGTGAGTCGTCGTTGGAAGTGGTACACCGTGCGTCGTAGCCTGTTCTTATTTACCTTTCTCGCTTAGTCACACGCGACATATTTACGCGTAGATATTTAGTGATGTACCAAAATTGTGCATTTACCGATTCGTTCGACGGTTTCTGTCCCGAGATATTAACAGTATAATAATAGTAGTGATGAATATAATACATATATATTTTGATGTTTACAGTAGTGCTTTATATACAATAGTTGTGCTTAGGCTTTGATTTTAATGGCCGTTGAATATTTTGAGACCTCTCGCACGATTTTACAATCTTCATACATATATATATATATATATATATTATTCATTTTCTAGAAACAAATGTTAATCAGATCTCCTTAGTTTGAACGAAATTACAAGGAGTGATATCTTTCGTATTTATCCTTAGAAATACCAGCTTATTTCGATGAAATAGAGTTTAGTTTTCAAACGGTGCACTCTAAATTAATTTTATAATAGAACATTAAAACTTATCAAATAGAACATTCCATTATAATGTGTAACGATTTCAGACTAACGTGCGCAATTAAAAGCTTGAAAATAGATATATTTCCCAGTAACATAAAATGCCATAAACGTAATTCAAACACAAGGAAACTGTCGTTTTACTTGCAGCTATTGGCTCAGCGACCTATAACAACGAAGTTCGAATCAGTATTCGACCTGCATGAATTCGTAACTGGTACGCGCTGCCTACTTTATATATTGTTATTGTGGTTACTAGGCCGACGGAAAATCTTATTTCCTTGTCCAACAATACAAGGAATATGATGTAAAAAATTGTACCTTAAGAATTAATAGTGCTGAGGTCATTACCGGTGACCTCATAAAACATGTTATTTGGGCAAGTTTAGAATAAACTCGATCTTTATGATAATAAAATGATAGTTCAAAGTTTTGTGAAACACAATTTTAATAAATCCTCTCGGGGCAAGGGCGGAACGAATCCACTTTAGTGTATTCAACGTGTATAGATACATGTGTGTGATACACACACAGACAACGTGTATATACGTTTGTTTTCGTTTGTCCCCCTTAAATATTAATGGTTGTTATTTTTGAAGTCCTACATTCTACTTAAGATTGACGCCATGGTCAAATAGGAAATCAAGCTTCGTAACAAACTAGCAAATAACAAACTAGCATTAAGAAATAATTAGTTGAAGTATTTTAAATGTAAGTCAATCGTGGAGAATAGGGCACAAGTAATTTACGACGGTTCAAGATGCTTCTAGAA
>DWHO01004952.1:0-10658 GCA_018247575.1 Eurytides lysithous rurik | reverse complement strand
CGCCTTTCACCACTCTTTTTTTGTTGGGATGCTGATTATGGTATAATTTGCTTACCATCAGGTGAGCGCTTACTCGTTTGTCAGCCTATTCCATATAAAAAAATGAAACCTTATACGGTACGGCTTAAAGAAAGTTTATTCTCGGCTCAAAGACACCCACATAAGATGAACAATGCCGAGTTTTCGGAATGTTCTGGAAGTTTTTTCTTATTTTCCCTCGCACGCCAGCCGCAGTCACGGAGTTAAGCGAATAGGTTCCCAAGTGTTAACTCCGCTTTAACATGCAACTTTCAAGTCATGCGGTGTAAATTTCGATGGAGAAATGAGAGTGGAAAAATTCCGTGATACCGTTCCGTTAAGGCGTTGGCTTTATATAGTTTTGTTTTTTAAGACCCAACACAAAAGTTATTTTTCTCCTTTTATTTGTTTGAGGAATTTCTAATTAGATAACAAAATAATTGACATTGTTAAGTTTTTACAAGCATTTTTTGTTTTTCTGATAAGAGATTGTTTGTAGTCGGACTCTCAGAAAAAGAAATGCGCTACTTAATAATATGAGCACTATATTTTTTTTTTCTTAATTTTTACTTTGTTTACTTAAATTATTGGCTTACCATTCTTATATATCGTTATATCGGTTGATTGCTTTTGTTTTTTATATATTTAACTTTTTTTGATGCCTTAAAAATTAATAAGCTTATTGTTAAAAACTTGTCCTCAATTAACCCACTAAAGCTCTGAGACTATGTAGAATGTAGAAACAAATTTATAATATACTACAAATTTGTAATAAATTTTTCTTTTACTTATTCGAATACATCATCAAATAAAACAAATTTACGGATTTTATCGCGTTTCAATTTAATTCACGGGACAAGATAGACGGGACACAATATATTAAGAGAAGAAATAAGTATAAGAATTTTATACAACCTTTCTTAGAGCTCTATTGTAGCAGAGATTACCTGGGGAAATACCATACTATTGCCGTATTGCTATTTACCCCTGAAGGTCGGTTCGTACTTGTACCAGCCTGTTAAATAACTCGTTATGAAAAAGGAAATAAAAACGAAAATAAGTTATTTCGTGATAGCATTTGCTCTGAATAAAATTTGTTTCACATACAAAAATATAACATAGGATAAAATAAGATAAACGTCTTCGCACAGTCGTCGCGTGAACAAACGGAATGATCGGCTTTTTCCATTAGATATATAAATTAATTTATTTTTCCTGAACGCAGTCTGTATGCTCCAACGTCAAGTCATTCCAACTTATTTCCGGGCTAACGCATTACTGTGAACCGGCTTTTACGTTTTATATAAATATATTTGTACAGTGAGACAAATGTTTGGTATTCTGGTAAACGTCGGCTGCATAGTGATTAGTGAAACGCTGTGTTTTTTGAACATTTTTGTTTATTTAATAGTTCCATTATGCAGTACTTTAAGAATGCACTCTCAATATTTATCGACCATTAGCTGCAGTAGGCGACATCACGCTTGAAATATTTTTAAATTTCTCAGCCATATTTTAGTTAAACTCCTTTAGAAGGGTCTCGTATGTATTAATCATATTCATTAAAAATACACGGGAGTTCCTGCTAGCGTTGGTTGTGAATAAAATTTGCTGCGGAATTTTTTCCCCCTCGAATCTTAGAGCGCGTTTACGTATTTTTTATTCCGGGTCAAAGACTAACTCATACATACGCAATTTCATTATACCTTTGTGCCCTTAAGGCGGTGTGATTTACTCAGCAAATACAGGTTTTCATTTTTACGATTTAGCTTAGGATTGAAAAATAAAACGAGTCAACGTGATGAAAAACATCTGTATGCTATGTATATGTATTCAATGGACAAATGTACGTGTATACTTAGGCTTAATATAAACAAGAATATAGTAACGAAAAACAAGAAGAAATAAAATTCTTTTTTGTTTGTTATATTGTTATGTTGACATATATTTCAAAACTATATAAATTTATATGAAAAATAAATTATACTTTTCCCTTTCAAACTTTTTATGATAATAACTATATATGAATCCTCTTTGTTTATCGAGACACTTTCGTAGAAATGTTAATCAGACACGCAAAAAAAATTCTTAATTACGTAGCGTCGGACGCAGTGACGTGGGGAATTTAAAATAGTTCTCTTTCTAGATCTCTCTACGCTAATTCAGAGAAAACAATGCAGGGAGCAGCCAAAGGGGAATTAACGATAGTGCTAACAATCTTATCACGATAAAATTATACGGAAAGCAAGACAATCGCAATCCGAGCCCCGGATGGGATGGTTCGCTGAAACACTCTACGGTAATTCCCAATGGAAGCGAGGCAAATGCGGCACTGAGGGGGGCCTCGCCGATTGGTTCGGATATACTGTAGCTAAAGTAACTGGCTGAGGAATAAACATTGATTACCCACCCTCGAATCGTATGGACTTATCGGGCAACGAACGTACAAAGCCAATAAAATAGCAGTCAAAGGATCGATGCCATGAAATTAAAAACATACTCCAATGCTTGTTTTAAGATCCAGGCATTAAAAGGTTGCCATCCAAAATCTCTTTATCCATATATAGTACATGGATAAAGAGATTTACATCTTTTTTTTTCTAAAAAAAAAAACGTTGCCCTATCGCAGTCGCCTCGGGTGGGAATCGAATCCACGACTTGTGACGCCGAAGCCATTAGCTTAGCATTGCGCCAAACGGTCATCAAGCCATGTTCAGCACCGTAGCTGTCAATATTTAACTTTATCTGACATGTTTTGGCAATCATTTTTTTTGAATATTTTTGACAGTTTAATGTAAATCACGTAAAATCAATCTCACAGCTTTTGCATTTACAGCTGGCACGCAAAGTCAACTTGACTTCCTACTTCTATTGAATCAGGATTCTTTTTTTAGCCATAAAACGAATAATTATATAAATCAATATGTATAATGGAGTAATAAAAATAATTGTTCTATATAAGTTAATTTTACATAATCTTAATAATAAGGAATTTTGAACGTGTTATGTCGTTAAAGCGATGGACTTTTAAAATAAATAGAATAGCACTTTGATACAGCTTTTATACCTATTTGAACCGGAATAATCTGAAATGAAAACAAATGGTATGGCGGCGCTCAACTGTGGCAAAATGCAAGCTTGCGTTAGCATTAATATTATTAAGGCAGTGCTGGAGCTAAGCATTTAATTATGCAATTACTTTATTGTACTCTTGTGCTTATAAAATGCTAATATTAAGCGAGTCGAGATTTCCAAGACACTTTCCACTTTTATAGCGTCAACGGTGGCAGATTGAATTTTTGCTAACGTTCGAAACTTTTTCTGGTGAAGAAGGTATTTCGAGTAAACTCTGGTTTCTAACTTTTCAAGTTTCATTTTATATCCACCGACTTCTGAAGCTTAAAACAGGTTCTTATTCGCCTTTCGTGTTGTAAGAATATGGAAACAAAATTATAATAAAGGAAAATAATGAAAAAAGAACTCGTGTTAGCTCGAAAATATTATGAAGCTAAATTTTGATTTTATCATAAGACAAATCAGTTAAATGGTACTTATATGAGAATGCAAATAGTTTAATCAGGTGCCAGCAAGGCTTCAAAATTAGTATTAATAATAATTTATATTTAATCCAGAAATATGGACACATACAAGAGATAGATAACACTGTGCAAGCACGTATATCAGGAATAATATTCTATCGGTAAAGGCGCATTGTTATTACATACATTTATGCAATCGCAGAGACAACCGAGAGCAAATGCTATTAGACGGAAGTCGTTTCAGATAGCTTAGTGTCTTATTGGCCTTTGCTGGAGCCGCATGAGATCTAAATCTCACTTAACCGCTTATAGAATGTCATATATTTAATGATTTCTAGTAATTCAAATATAATTAAATTGAAATAAACGTGAAACTTAATAAAACGTTACGTATTTTTTAATCTTTAACCTTACTTTAAATATCAACACGATATTTCGAACACAAAACGATGTTCATACTTAAGTGACAAACATGAATGCCTAATGGTCTGATTCAATTAAACTTCAAGTCACGTGTCAGCTAGCTGTGATTGTCAGTAGTTGTGAAAATATATAAATAATAAATATGTTTTTTTCGTTCATCAAATTTGAATTGACAATCCAATAGATACATACAGCATCAGGAACAACAATCCTGTTGATTGCAATGTAAAATCTGTTATCTAATTGTAACTGATATAAATAGAATCTATGGTTACATTTTGATTAAAAACTCAATTATAATCAACAGTAAATTTGATGAAGTTTAATATCTAAATTGAAACACTCGCACCGTACATCCGAAAGAGCGACGATGATCGCAATACGAGCTGAAACTTAAGCGCTAAAACTCGAACGAGCGAAGAAGCAATCGCTATAAATGGAAGAACAGACAGAATAAACAGTCACAAGGTTTATTTAAATTCACGCTTAGTTTATAGACTATCTGAGACGTCGGCGGGAAGGATGCAGACGCCCCCGTTGGAATATTCGTGTTTGCACAAGCGGAATCTGCCCGAGCTATCGTCGTGTTGTGTTGTGTCGTCTAGTCGGTCGTATCGATTTGCGTACTTCAATAAATAGTTGGAAAGGTGCCGTTCGCGCTGCTGGCAGGTGAAGGGAGCCGTTTCGCTGAACACGCTGTTACGTTAAATCGCTTTTCGGCTTCGTTCGTGTTTTCCAATCTATGTTATTAGAGTCGCGTCTTTATGCGGCAGGGAATAGAGAGAATAACAATAGAATTCTGATATCCAATACGTTTTGTCTATCCACATCGGTGTTCAAACACTGTTCAGATGTTACTGAAACGATCAACGTATGTGTATAAGTATGACGTAACGGAAGTTAGCCAGGCTCGGCTTGCTTAACATGGACATCACAATGTCGAATATAAATGTCTTTTTGATATTAATACATAAAGAATATATGTATTAATTTCAAAGAGGTATTCTTTGTAAAATACATACATATGACTATATTTTTATATAGATCATTTAAATAAATTTGTGGGACCATGCAACTTATATAAAAACGTTATAAACCGGTAGAACTTACTTGCTAAGTCTGTTTGGCGTGATACTGCATTATCAGTTGTTCGTCTATGCCAAGCAGGTGTTACTATTACTGTACCGGCATTTTTACTGCGTAAAGAAATATAACTACTTAATTTTTTTTCTCAAAAAAATAACTTACATACATAAATCTTATGCGAGACAAGCGCCCAGATCCGAAACAAATATATGTATGTAGTTCGTACAAACGTTTGCCCCGGGTGGGAATCGAATCCCACGACCCACGACGAAGCCAATAGCTTAACATCTGGACCAAACGGCCATCTCAGTTATCAATTATCTGGGTAAAGAGCGCGGCGCAGGGCCGAGGGTGTTTTGTCACGAGTCATCAAGCACACGACTTGCTTGTCTCGTAATCTCAAAAAAAAAAGTAATTAAAAAACAATGTAGAGTACCTTTAAGGCTAAGGGCCACTTTTTGAAGATATCGTAAGTCAGAAATTTACCAAAACCACCACGCTATTGTATCAAGCGGTCCACGTACTGTAAGTCAAGCGCATATGCGTACTTACGCATACTTTTTCACGAGAGCTCTGAAGGGGTTCATAACGCGCGTATTTGCTTTACGCCTTAATAAATTAAATACCTCATTATTTTAAGCGGGGCACGTACTCCGTTATCGTTGAAAGGATCTTTTATTCGCATAGAAAACACTCGGGGCGAGTCAATCGGTGAGCTGGCCACGGCCAAGCTTTTGAACTTTCGCAAATTAATGACTTTCAAGTACCCCGCGTATAGTTTTATGTTACATCCGAACCCGGTTGATTTCCGTACTTATTGTGACTTAACACATTTACGTGATTTATGTTAAATATTAATAAGTTTGTGTGACATTGATTTCAAAGGTTTTCATATTCGGGTTCTTCTTCGGGTTTGAACTTACGCACGTAAGTTCTTACGTACGTATTATTTTAACATTAGCAGATTAAGATATCAGCATTTAAGAATAGCTAAGAACGTAAGATAACGTTCTTACATTGTATTATAACAATTGTGTATACAGTATAGTAACATCTCAAGTCTTCAAGATCTGGGATACACGAATCGGTTTTATGCATAATATAAATAACGGAAAGATACTAAAAAACTTATGTTTTTTAGTATCTTTATCAATTGAATACTCTTATGAGTATTCAATTGAATTCACAAATCATTCCGGTATCGTGTGAAAGTCGTTGCGACTTAGCGACCCTCTTAAAACTTCGGCCGATAATCATACACTACAATTGAATTTCAGTTACGATTGCGTAAGTTCCCACCGGGCGAGATTTCTCCCCTAAAGCGAGCGCAGGTAAACACAGATAGAAGGCAAGACGGCCAGGGGGTCGAACGGACAAAGAAAAGGGGGCTATTGTGAGCGATTTCTACGACGCAATCCACACGTGCGCCTGCGCTCCCACGGTGTGACTTGGAGGGATTTCGGGAACCATATATAAGGGTGAACGGCACGACCGAACATCATTCTCGTGATAACGGTGCCTCGGCTAACATCACCGGGGGACTCCCGGGTCCCCCGTCGGGCGGACCAAACTTAAACTACAACTCACGTACAAAGTTAACTGTACTCGTTAATAGTTGTCAATTAAAAGTTCCGAGCGAAGTTAATTAAGCAACGGGAAAGCGGGACCGGGAAAAACATTTTCAAAAGACACACCACTGCGGAATGCTCGGATCCGTTCGCTTTGAATACTTATGGGTGAGTTGAGTTTCTCAAGTGTTTTTGAACACTCCGACTTTTGTTTTACCTTAATGGGCCTTTTCAAGTTGTTTGTTCATTTGATAGATTGTGTCATATTGTTGCAGTTTACCACTAACAATGCATCGACATCACTGTTTTGAAGTGTTTCGGAGTAGTCGAAAAAATATCTCCTGCTGCAATACGCTCGCTGTAACGATGGTGAATCACAAATCAATTACCAATAAAATCAATTACAAGGTATCGGGTATGGGAAGGACAAAATACGGAAGGTATTAAAACATCACTTACTTTTCAATCCCCAAAGATAGTGTAGATATGATAGGTTAGGTTTAGTTAAGACGTGTGTTTGTTTGTGCTAGGAATAGGAAAGCATTTTAGTGACCCCAATGTGTTCAAATTTTTAATTTATAATTTCTCTAACTTGTCTTTAGTAGCTTAGGTCTGTTAAGATAACCAACGATGCACTGTCAGATGTTATCCGATACTTGCTACATTGCAACGTAATTCAGTTTTGGATTACAAGTGCCTTAATGTACGGCGTTGTTTGTTAAAAGTTTTTGAGTTACCTTTCATGTTCTTGTTTTACCCTCTTACGCTTGTTTGGAGTTGGGTGTAATTTTGTTATAGTTGCTTGCATCCAATTCCTTCTTTTTAATCGAATAACGTTAAATAAGCTTATAGATTCGAAAGCTTTTAGGATTGTACAACAAACAACATTTGTTTGTAAGAATTGTTACCATGTCTTTTTTATAATGAAATTGATGTCCGTAAAGTACCCGTTAAGTTTAAAAAAAGTTGAAAGAATTTTGTCTTAATTGACAATGTTATATTTGGTTATAGTTACGTTTTGTTTATTGTTTTCATAACTGTTTTGCATCGCTGAAATGAAGTTTGTTAAAAAAAAAAAACAAAACCGAAAAAAGTATGTTATTACAAAATGTTCGCCTTTACAATCGAAGAAATTTTCCGTATAGCATTATGTTTATTCTTGAAGAGAATACTTCTCTGTATGAAGTAAATTTGAGCTAACAAAGTACTTTCATTTAAAATTTAATCACAGAATAATAATTTCGTATGGTTTTGTTTGAATGTTGATAACTTGTTGTAACCAGCCGGTCTGGTTACGTTTTATGTTTGATTTACGTTACGTTGGATACTGTTTTTGTTGAAGTTGAGTTCAAGTTGAATTTTCAAGTTCAAGTTTTCGTTTCTGATTGTTGAATTTAAGTTTTGTTAATTACATCAACTAAAATAAGTGTTGAATTTTTGGTTCAAGTTTTCAATTCATAAGTTAAAGTTCTTGTTTAAAATTGTTGAGTTTTTTTTTTTAATGTGGTAAATGTTAAAGTTAATAGTTGTTTTATTACTTTCATGTTTCGTAACTGTTGATTTGGAGAATTAATTTTGATTGGATCTCGTTTAGAAATTTAAAAAATCGTAAAGATTTACGGTTTTTATATTGGAATTTCGATTTAAAAGAAAATTCCCCTTTTGTTAACCGTCGACATTTTGTTTTGTTACTTCACTGATTCGTTAGCCCGAAGACCTTGTTAATGTTAACTTATACGATAGTGGAAGTTAAGTTTTTGTTATTTATTTTTGTTTTCGGCAAATCAAATAACCACTCCGGCGCAATTTGTGCCAGGGAATGCTTCATTACGAAACGAAAGTTCCAAACTACTACATAATTATTTGCCAACATCTCGTATTGATCACATCGTGCCTTAATATCACGGAGTGCCTACACTGTTAGTTTTATGCTTCTGTTTGTTTCGCCTTCTTTTAGGGTTCTGTGGAATCCTAATAGGACGCTTATTGTTAATGTGAATACCGTGTGGTAACTTGTATTATCAATTTATATAATTAGTTGATAACATGGGGCTAAAAGTTCATTCTTCATCCTTTTCTTTTTGTTTCAAAGAAATATTCCCGAAGAGTTACATCCAACTTCATTAATCGACTATTTTGTGTGGATTCGCTAACTTATTTCTTAACTAGAATCTGTTGAAGTTTAAAGCATAATGAATATAAGTTATTACACGGTCATTCTTAAGTGTTTTTCTTTTGTTATTAGTGTTATTATTTTTTCCTCCAACTTTTATGGAAACATGTTATTGTATAAATCTACCGATGTTTAATTTCGTACCATGTTTTAGTTTATTATTTTAAATTTGTAACAAAAGCATACTATCGTATCTCTTAGTTTCTGTCTATAGTTGCTTAAAGTCATCCAAGGGGATAAAATAATAACAAACCATTGTTAATTGTTATATATTGTTATTCTTAAATCGTTTTGTACTATATCTTCTTGTTAATGTTAAATCATTTTAAGCGTTGATTTGTCGTTAAGTTTCAATGTGATACTAGTTATCGTTATATTTGACTATGGCTGTGTTTGTTAGTTTTATGTTAAGTTTCAGTTTTAACCGTTGAATTTGTTATGTGTTTTGCCGACATTAAGGCCGCGAATTAAAATTTGAACGAAAACCAGCACTGTAGTCAACGCAAATGACATGTACATTGATTAAAGATAGTGTTAAGTTGTTTTTGCTAAGTTAAAACGAAGGCTTTGTGTAAAATTGACAAATAAGTTTTTTTAGGGATGTAAGTGAGAATTACGTGTGTGCGATTGTGTGAAATAAAGCTAGATGAAAAGCTAAAAGAGTTGTTTGAATTTCAATCTACATTTTGCCCGGTCGCGGGAGTGGGAGCTTTAATGCGGTTTGGATTGAATAAAAAGTTAATCTGGCCGGAAACGTTTGGAGGCTGTCCAACCGCTCTGTTACCCGTTGGGGGAAATTCTGGTCCGTTGCTGTGTGTTCATATGCGCTGTTACGAAACATTGCGGCCCGGATGCGGAGATACTGTAATGAAGATAGTTTTAGGAACGGAAAACACGAACTTCCCTGCATCCAATCTCTCCGCTTACGCTCTTCTTAATTGCTTAACTTTAACTAATGCCTCCTCCCATGTCGCGGAATTCGTTTAACTTGAAGCATACTTCATTCGATGCGATGTAAGCGTTGGATTTACTTTTAAACTTTATATCGGAACAGTAATTATGTCGGTTCCGTGTCGATTAATATCTCGATCAATTTCAAATCTCAGCTTCATTAATATGCTATTCAATTAACATACGATGTAAATATATGAGATATGTATAGTATATCAGACTTGACGAGGGAGTTAACAACATTAATTCGCCAGGTAATGGTGAAATTATGTGTATATATATATGACATGAGTAATTACTTACTTATGTCATTGTTATACAATTGAATTGGCAGTAGTACTTGATGGGGATAAATAATAAAATAATTTACTAATAAAATAACGTACAAAAAGACATCGCTTACGTGTAATTCTCTTATAGAATTATAAAAACACAATTTAGAATGAATAATTTTTTGTTGGATATAAATGAATCACAGTGGTTCAAAAGAGCTATATTGCACATTCAAAAGCAAAACACAGGTACCTTTCAACTCACGCCATCTGCATGGTTCAAGCTTAATGCTTATATAATAAGTTTTCTCGCGATAGATGGTGTTAGGATTGCATTTGACTTTTTTAAATCTTTGCTAAAGACAATCGCTGTTTTGGGTTGACCGTCCCGACGACGACCCGTGACCGTCTCGTTGTGATTTATTTTATATATTATGTCTCTCACTGCAACAATCATAACAATCAATCAATCATTACAAAATTGATGAGGTGCTCAAATAGGAAGCAGCGTAATTGTTTCTGTAATGTGATGTCCTCCCGACCGAATCCGGCACGGCGGCCGATCTACAAGAGATCAGCCAAGTGTGCAGGATATATTATAGTGCACAAGCGTTTGCGCAGACACAGG
>DWHO01004951.1:0-10658 GCA_018247575.1 Eurytides lysithous rurik | reverse complement strand
GTGTACATGAAACATTTTCTAAAAGAGCTTTTGATTTCGTGAAATATAAGACGGCATTCATACTAATGATGACTATAAAAAAATATATAAAAAATATTTGTGTTGATGTCACAAATTTTCTATTTTTTTTTTAATCAATGACTGGCCTGTTGTCATTGATTGAACCTAAACCAAGATTGGAAGCAAAGGAAAACTTATTTAACTCGAATGAACTGAAACTTAAAGTGCCATACAGCGTTACTCAAGGCACGTGAGGAAATAAGCGTCGCTACAAAATAAACTGGCGCCAATTTACGAACTCGAATAAAATTTAAAACTACCAGAAAATTTGTACTACGAGAGTAAAGTTAACCTTTTGAAATATGCAAATGCATTGCCGTTTTAAATTCAATTGCAGTAGGTACAATTAGCGCTGTAGAAAATGTTGCGTCTCATCGTAGAAATTTATTCGATATGTAACTAGTCGGGTCACAAGCTCTATCGCATATTAGAAAAGTTTGTATTTTGAATGCGTGCCACTAAAATATTTATTGAACCTGAAAATTCAAGTACATTATCTTATTTTCATTTTTATTATCCTATTTTCATTTCTATGAATCAATCTAAATAGATTGATTCAAGGAAATAAAAATATGCACTATTTCGAATTTCATTTATTTTCAAATATGAAGTAGAAATCGCTTTAAGATTATCGGTTTGGAATGGACCTGAGACTGAAGAAACCGCGAGACGTTTTGTTGAAGCGGAACGCAGGAAACAACTCCGAGAAATTCTTTTCTCGGATTAGAAATTTTTTACTACGGACGAAAGATACATGAAACAAAATTATAAGGTGTACACCCACAACAGTGAAGTAGCGTTCCGCGTGCAATGGCATTTTCCATCGCCACTCATAGTTACGTTGGGAGTTACATATTCGGGCGATCGATCCGCTGCCGCGGTAAGGGATGGATTAGCGTTCGCAGCGCCAATCCCAACACACCGACCAGGCCCATAACTGGTCGAGTTTCCGCCCGAGAAATGGGGACCTTCCCCGGCGCTCGAAACAGCCGCCGAGGTCGGTTGCAGTACATCAGTCATATTCGGGCTTAACTGTGTATGCTTTGTGTATTTAAATACAGTCCTCGCGAACCTTGTGCAACTTCTTTCTCATACCGTGTTAAATAACAGACAACGGATTTTCTGTGCCAACCCATAGGGCGGAAAGCACGCAGCTGGCTGGCAGTGCATGAAACTGACTTCATCTGACACGAAGATTGGCTCTCCACCAGTTTAGACGTAATACTGTTGGGTTATTGAATATGGCAACTTGGAGGAATAGGCCTGCTCAAATTTTCATCCTTATTAAGAATCACTCCGGGCATCCTTAATCAAAGCAGCCGTCCATATTGGATATTGTTTGTACTGCTATAGGTTAGGCGGTTAGGCTGCACAGGTTAAAGGATTGTATTCAATAAGCTTGGGTACCATAAGAATCTGTGTTCTAGTAAGATTCCTTTTGATATATAGAATGGTCACTCTAAAAACACACATGTCTCAATTATTTCGCGATAAAGACACCGACGCTGGAAAGCAAAAACATAGTATATGACACATGGAACAATTTTGTTTTAATAACATCGTTGAAATCAGTAAATTAAACCGCTTCGATAAGTGTATGTCTGGTAAATAATTTTGGTCTTGCCGGTTACTAGATTTACGCTTTCTAGCGTCGATATGAGAAAATATATGAACTGACTAAGTACATATAATTCACACTATGAAGCTTCGAATGCGATCATTCGTACGTAAATGCTATAATTTTTTTATGAACAAAGTTGTACTCAACAAGATTAGAATCACAGTATTCCGAATTTAAATTTTGAATAATTAATCCAATAACTTTATTACATAATTATGTTGTAGAAACTATCCCTAAAAATCGGATCCCATCACATTCTCGACTCGCTCATGAAATATAAATTTTGCCGATGCGATTATGTGAGATTGGAGAAAACCATATAATAATTGAGTCCGTTAAGAATGGATCTGGCAGCGAACCAAACTGTAACGTTCAAAATCGCCTATAGCGTATAAGCCTTTACGATATCGTCAATGATGGTTTATTTTTTTACAAAATAACAAACGGGACGAGCAAACTATATACCTAGTAAGTGACGAACATGCATTCATATTAGCAGAAAACTGCTGGGTTCAGTTTTATCCTTGGCACGAAGATATACAAGATGATACATCTCTATGCCATAACACTCTAAATATAGCCCTTCAAACCAGAACAAGCTATTGTTTTTAGTTAGAGTTAGAATTAGTGTGGTTTTTCCCCAGGCCGGCTCTGCAAAAGAGTGAAATGTGTTTATTTCCTTTGCCGGTGGCCGTTTTAAGGTTTTCCACTGTGGTATTTGTGTGCGAAAATGATATTAAAGTAAATGTTAGAACGTAACAATCTTTCTTTCGATACAACAAATACTTATACTAACTCAATCGGGTAATTAGTTCGAAGGTCACGAATACGTACCATAGATTTAATTTATTGTCGTGTTCACTAAAATAGTTATATGGCAAAAGTCGAGTGCCTGTTAGTGTATTTAAGCGTAAAAGAATAAAAACAGTGAAAAAAATTGCAACAGTAGGACATTAAGAACTTTAAAATTACCATCCCATTGCCAATTATTGAACCGTTAAGCAGTATAATGGCCGGCTTGACGCAATTGTTACGCTATTGGCTTTTGGGTTACGTGTCGTGGGTTAAATTCCCCGGGACAACAGCTTATACCAGCTTACACTAATTGTTCCAGATATGGGCGTTTGTTTACGTGAAATTTGTGTATGTAAAACGATATTATGACACGTGATATTCCTGTCACAAAATAGGGACATCGTTATTTTTTTAAACAAAATAAAGTACAATATGTTTATTGATAATATTGTGTATACAAAAGAAAATCGAATTAAAGAAATCTATCAATATTGTATTGCTGTGGTGTACTTAGAATCTCAAAGTCCAAAAACTCTGAAATTCCTTTGGGACTATTTGTTTTTCATCTTGTGACATGCGTTTCACATAAAAAAGGATGAACAAAATCAGTTGGCATTTAAAGGCTAGGCTAGGAAAGAATATATTCAAGTGAATTAAACTTTCTCTTATTCAAATATAGGCCCTTACAAGTACTTTTGAACCTAAGGAAATAATAGTAAATAATAGGAAATTACCGAAATTCAAAATCAAGCAACTGACATCGCGGGCACACCACTGTACTTAAAAGGGTGTCTTAGTTTATAATATTATAACATCTTTGACTTCATCAGAATTGATATTAATAATATTTTTTTTTTTTATTCTTGAAGAATAAAAAAAAATTAATATCAGGCAAACACTTTGAAGTGTTGACGACTAATTTAAAAATGCAAGTAAATAAAACATTACCTCTACATTATTGTTTTCCACATCATTGGAATGTACAGTGTCTGAAACGTTTTTTATTCACTTTAATATTTGCCGTAAATTGCAAATTGTTCGCCGAGTGAACATTTACAAGATTGAATCCTTATCTGTAAAGTTTTCAAGGTAACTACTTGATATGCATAGTTCCAATATCACTAACAATATTTCCGACTAAAAGCTCTCGGTAGATTCAACAACGCAATTTCACCTTTGAACTACAAAGCTCCATTGTCTAGGTAATAACTGTTTCACGTTTGTCACGGACACACGGTGATAAGCTCATAACCTGTCACGGCTTTTGTCCAAAAAGCTATTTGAAACCTTTTTACCAGTTGTGGTCATTTGTTACAATTATTGAGTTCGCCTTTGGCTTTGTCATCAATTTGCATTCTAGACTGATATGCTCATGAACTAAGAAAATTGATTTAAATAATGTAGAAATTGATGTTCCTTGTAAGGACTTATTTAAAGGAATATACGAGGTTTGATAAAAAAATACGGTGAACGATCTTTATATCAGAAACTGCTGTATCTGCATCCGTTTAAATGAATACATTTGATAGTTTGATTCATTGAGATAGTCTGCAGCAAATTTGAACAAGTTACGACTTGTCTATCAACTTTCACAGTTTAAGGAGTGAAGTCATATTTGTTGTATTCGTCGCGTATCACGGATTTCGTACATCGCGATAACATAAAATTTCGTTTTAAGTAGCAAAAAAAGGGCCAAAGAAGCTCAAATTAGTATGAGGCGACTATGAAGACTGTTTACAAGGGGTATGGTGGTAAAAAAAAATGACTATCCACACTCGCTTATCCTCCTGAAATTGCCTCCGTGGCCTAGTGGTATAGAGACGCGCTTCATAAATCGGAGGTCGTGGGTTCGATCCCGCGAAGGGCAATAACCTTGTGTTTGTGTTTCTTAATTGGGTTAGGGCATTACGGGCTGATCACCGGATTGCCTGAAAAGTAAGATGATCTATGCGTCGGATAGGCATGTAAGTAGTCAGTCCCGGCATCTTGTCAACGCCATCTAGCGGTGGCTTGGAGAGGTATTTGAGAGCTCGGTTAAATGTGCACAAGCATTTGCGCCTGATCTCTCTTCGTTCGTGTCGATTATTCGTCCCATGGGGCTACGAGAGTGAAGGAAGATTGAGTGCATCCGTGTCTGCGCAAATGCTTGTGCACTATAATATATCTTGTGATATTAATGTCTCGACCATTAACGCTGTTATGTATCAGAATGCGATAGATCAGTAAATTCGTTTCATTTAATTACGTAAAATGTTGGTAAGGGTTTCTCTGTAACGCAAGTCTCATAGGAGCTCATTATTCTTTGTAACTTGAAAAGCACACGAGGTCTACTTTGGCGCAAGTCCAAACCGAATAACCGTAAACTACTCTACACTGATTATTGCAATCCTAACGAAAACAGATAAAAAAGACCCTCTATTTATACATTCCAACCTTACTAGTGCATAAATGTATAGATCTAGGTAGCATTGTTTACGGTTGAAGGAAAAATACATTTTGTTTATTTACTTTTTTCAACATTTACAGACAATCTTTCTCTCATCTCATCTCTCTGATAAACACATCTCGTAGACCTGTCGTTGAAAATCCGGAGCGTTTGTCAACCCCAGCGGACACTTAATTAACTTTTCTATGATGAAAACATAATCAGTCGCCTGCTGTGAGACTCGTATTTCAGTGAACCATTTGCTTGTTGAAAATGTGTTCGAAGTTGTTACAAGGATATGATGGATTACGAGGATGTCATCCTTAGACATTAACCGCTTAATGCACACCTCCGTGACAAATACGGGCAACGTTTACCGGCAGAGTTTTGCAGCTCCGTGAACATCGTGGTTATTTTAAGAGTACCAGCGGCTATTTGTTTATTTATTTATTGAGACTAAAACTACAAGGTCACTTACATTTATCTCACACTGACATCATTACTTATTTTAAATAACATAACAGAAAGTATAAATAAATCAACTAAAAAAAATGCAATGAATAGTTGGTAACAAATGATTAAATATAAAAAAAATAAACATAGACTAAACAGAACAATAAATGTAGTAAATATAAATGTCAAATTTAAATTAATTCATAACATGCAAATTTAGACATGACAGTTATCCAATTGTCGAACATTATCAAAATCAGTGTTGACGGCAAGGAATGTATTGAAATCATCATCATTTGCTGGATGAGAACGGGTGGTGAGTTAGAATAAGTTATCGTGCGTCCTGAATAAATGGAGGATTTCCTAAGAGATGATTTTATTTAATCTTCTTCCTGTTTCTGATAATAATCCTCATACCTCTCGCTCTTTTTTCATAAATGGCCAGGTCAGGTTCCACTGTAAGGCATCACCAGTTGCTACGCCTTTCCAGTATTTTACAAAAAAGTAGTAATTCATGTGTGCAAAATGTACACATAGTCTTTCAAAAGCCCGGGAGTTGATTAACTCGGCGGCGGACACCTAATTAACTTATGCATGACGAAAAAAGGTTTGATTGCTTGCGTTATATGTCAGATTATGCATTTATAATTAAGAAAGTCTTTTAGGATAATGTCAATTTATCAAGTTAGCCGACTGATATCATTTGCCTGTTGTCTATAAACTCGGTAACAACAACATTGCTTACCAAAAAAACCCCTCTTACAATGCCACAAAATGAAGCAACGACATGTTTTGTCCCTTACATTGACCATTCGTTTAATAAAATGAATTCGCATCCATTTCACATTTGTTCTCGGTGCATGATAATAAGCTTGTCATCTGTAACATAAATGAGACTCGTAAAGCTCTTTAAACGTTTGTATACTTAAAGCCAGATATCTGTGATGGAGCTTTTTCATCAGTATCTAAAGATCGCTTGTTGCCAAACAGCGAGAGTTGTGACATGTGTGTTTTTATTACGAGATAAAGCAGCAAGGTTAGCAACTCGTGCACCTGATAGTAAACGACACGTCAACCCATTACGGCACAGTAGCATACAGAGTCTATGCAACACTGTGCTGCGCTCTTCACACAGGTATTCAACATCGGGCAACATTCAAAGTCAAAGTAAAAATTATTTATTCAAAATTGGATTGATTTACAATCACTTTTCGACGTCATTTGTTTCTACTCTATTGCCTTTCAATCCGGAATACAGTAGTGTTTACACTACACTGCTTGGCCTACTATTTTGTGTTCAAAACAATAAACAGTAAACAGTACAACAATTCAAGAAAATATAATTTATATGACTTAATTTAGTCAATATACTTAGTATTTTTTATCCCGTGTATAAGAGTTTGAGCACCAAACTTGAACTGCTGGAGATCGATCTTAATATTGTTAGACTCCGATCGACTGACTCTGTCGCTGATATGTGATGCAGGATTGTCGTCTAGGTTGGGTGTATCCCGGCGCAGGTATGTATATATATATATATATATACACCTTCGCCACGTGTATATATATATATCATGGCCATGGCAAAAAGCACTCGCGATCAACAGTATGAGCACCCCTGCCGTATATGATTTACCATTTATTTTACATTAATGTTATATCAAAGACAATCGCGCCTGTATATAAAAGCCGCCAGTAACGTCCATACTTTCTAAATTATGTGATAGATGCAATAGACCTTGGCAAGGGACGATGCCATGGGATGCCATGCATATGCATCAAATAGCATGGCTTATTGATGCAGTTTCAACAATTTCATTAAAAAATATTTCATGTTTTCGTCGGCTGTTAATTGCGTTTGTTTCAAAAAATAATTAGATTTAGATCAATTTACCGAAAGAGTGCATCCAGACTTATTTCATAGAACCCCTTTCCCCACATTAAACCTCATTCGGGGTTCTTCATTAAATTTTACAAAGCATACAAAGACACCTGGCCATCATGTTTAAGTGTTTTTCAAAGAGTTTGCGTGTTTTGTGACATATTTGCGCATTTATTATACAACACATGCAAACTATTTAAAATATATCATATATATTTATATAAAAATAAAGTTACAAGTCGGTCAATAGGAAGTTTCTTCAAAGTGCGAATATATGCACAAATTATCTTAATCGGCCAAAAACTTTACGTTTTTAAAATCATGCAACATGAAATAATGCAAGTAATGAATGTGATTTCAATATCCTTTCTGATATTATATTTAAAAATGTTGATTAGTTGGTTAGTTTATCTAATTTTTTGGTTGATCTTCTGGATTATTATTCTATCACGCATTAATGATTCATAATAATTTTTGTAGTTTAGTAGTTTCCAACACCTAAAATGAAATAGACTATCTTTTATCTCATCACAAAAATAAAAAGGCTTAGCAAAGAAAATTGCGAAAACATAGTACCACTGTCATCGATTTTCATATTTAGATAACTTCAGATATAGTCAACAATTATATAAAAAAACTGACTAAATATAATTTTAAGAAATCCGTAAAGTAGAAAGCCCCTTGCGTATATTCAAAGTTCAAGATCTATACACAATCTTGCGACATACCCTTGAAAAAAATTGGTTGGCTAGATAATAATAGTAATATCGTAAAACATATCACGCATTCCGATCTGATCCCAAACTAGGCAAAGCCTGTACTATGGTAATCAGACAACTCATATACATACTTATATATTTTTAAATATATACTTATATAGACAATTTACATCTAGATGCAGAACAAATACCTCTGCTCATCGCACAAATATTTTGGCCGGAATGGAAACCCAACCCACGACCTTTGGCTTTGCAGCCCGAAGCACTAACCACTACACGAACGGGCTAGTCATATTATAGTTTTAATAATACAAATCGGACACAAAAGAACAAGTATCGAAAAATTGAAACGTAACAACCAAGGTGCGAACATATTGAGCGTCAGTGCTATCCAGAAAGTCGTTAAAATCCAGAGCGTTTGTCAACTCCAGCGGACACTTAATTAAAATTTCTATGATGAAACCATGATTAATAGCCTGCTGTGAGATGCGTATTTCAGTCAACCATTTGCTTGTTGAAAATGTGTTCAGAAGTTATTAAAGATGTTTTCACCCTTAGATGTCAACGATGACTAACAGATTTATGTTACGATAATATCTAATATTTATGGAAATGAAGTAACAGTTCGAAGTTCTTATGTAGAATGATGTTTGTGATTTTAGTTTATGCAACTCTGTAAATCTTCATCAGGATAACGAATCCGTAAAAAATCTAACTTAAGTAGGGCCAGAGAGGCCAATGCTACCTCGGAAATCCGTCGCCGGAGACCAGGGTTCATCAGGCTAGCATAAGATGCAAAACTAATTGGTTGGTGGAGGTGATAAGAAACCCGCTTAAGAGCAGCTGTGTTATATTTTTCGCAATGCTTTGAGGTGAGGACGAAGTTTCGCGAATATTAACCCTAAGAGTGTGTGTGTGTGTGTATTATTTGACTACAATGAGTCCAACGAACTCTCTGCCTCTTACTTGACCGGGTCGAGTAAATAGTAACGTGGGTAACGTTTCAAGGTATTTGGAGCTGGTACATAATTACATGCGTCTACCACCAGAGATTTGGGATGATTTTCAGTTCTATCAAAGAACCGTTTCAAAGTTCTCTAAAGACTTGGTATATCCTTGAGAGTCTTCAATCGTTATGCTGATCAACCTTACGCTATTTTTTTCTGGATAAGGCTGACAAACGTAAGTGATCACCGCCGCCCATGAACATTTTCAGCATTACAGGCAAGGGAATATGAGAGGAAGGAAGGAGAAGAAGGGGGATGAGCCACCGACCACCTCACTCACCGGACGAAGCGTGGAAGCAAAAACACTTCCCCTTAACGCCGATTTTTTCTGAGGTCGTGGTACCTATCCGGTTCGAATCGGCCCATGCAGCAGCGGGAGCAGCTGCGGTGTCTCTACCACTATCGTTAAAACTACTTTGTATCGGTTGTGGAGCAGATGAGTTTGTTTTGAAAGATCTGTAGTTTATGCAGAGACATGACAGAGGCTGTATCTGCGAAAGAAATACCTACAAGCGCATGATATAATAGGTCGGACGCAAGTCTTACAAGGAAGTAGTTTTGTGTCTTAAGAACATTTTACTGTTTCTGTTGGACAGGAAGTGGATTCGGACGTTCGATGAGACGATTGGCAGCGAATTGGAGGCGAAAAGAAATAAATCCAGTTTCTGAATGAAAAAAGGAGATCCTTTTTATGTACTAAAAGCGCAAGTTCAATTGGCGGGTCTCTTGGAATGTCGCTTGTGTAAAGTGAAAAGAGAATTGGAGAAAGTAGTGAGTGCTGAGAGGCTGCCTTGAAGGGGCGATCCGAAGATAAATCGTTCTCTAATTGATATCGAAAAGAGTGGTTCGACAAGTAGGCCCATAAGATAAGCATGAGGCAGACTTTGTCGAACGTATTTGCAACTTCGAAGAAGAGTGCACCCGTACAGATGAATGAAAAAAATACAAATGATGAGTGAAACCCATTAGAACGTGTTCCAACAGGCGACAAACTTGAAGGAGGAATATAACATATATAGAGAATAGGAATATAATACATTTTGGTCAAAAACCGAGTTGTTCCGGACAGATAAAATTATTAATAAAAACGTAATCCAATTGTCTAACATTTGGCCATTACATTCTCGTTGAGCTTCCCCCCGCAACTGACGAGTAACTAGCGAGAAGCAACTTGTAACTAGCAGAAAGATTTTTCGTTTAACTCAGTTTTAGAACGCCGACAACTTTGGTTCTAGTCGTCCGAGAAGAAACAGAAAAGACTAAGTTGAGCGGATTTAAGAGTAAGCAAATAAGTCGGCCTTGGAGCTTTTTAAGCATTTTATTGGTAATACTGTTGGGTCCAGGGGCAGATCTAAATATCAGACTTCTTTTTCTAAGACCTCTTGCGGGGTCATTAAACTACGAGGGTTTGCCTTTCGTTAGTAACTCTATTTACATTTGTGAGGTGGGCGGGATCGCTACATGTGTGTGAAGGAGTGCATCCGTTTAAGTATAGTGTGTTAAATAAGCCGCAGATTAACGAGAAATCGGTAGTGAAACAAGAGCGGGTGTTCCGAGAATTGCCGCTTTGCTTATGCGGCCTAATCAGTTGTAACGGCGGTGTCATGAAACGGCCGTGGCGTTTATAGCCATTGCCGGGGACATAAACAATCCGTTGGTAGTAGACACGAATTTTTGCGAGGCCGCGGGTATTGTC
>DWHO01004950.1:0-10662 GCA_018247575.1 Eurytides lysithous rurik | reverse complement strand
ATGTCCATGGGTGGTGGTGATCACTTACCATCAGGTGAGCCACTTGCTCGTTTGTCAGCCTACTCCGTAAAAAAAAAAAGTTTTATGAAATGGAGTTAATTTTTTGCAGTTAGCTACCACTATCTGTTTGCCAGACTGAGAAAGCTTATTCATGTTTCGTTTTTTTTTTGTTATTTGGAAGCTTTATGTTCGTCAACTAGGCGGAAGTATCCTTTGGTGAATAAACTTCGCGGATAGGACGTGTTCCATTTTCATTACATTAATCGAACACTGGAAAAAAAAATTCCAATTTTAACGGCTTCGCAAGTATCTATCTCTTTACCTTCGTTATAATTTTGTGATATAATTTTACACTATTTATAATATAATTTTTTTTATTAATTAATAGTCATTACTGTTACAACTCAATTGCATCTCATTTATTATAGACTTAATGACACAATAAAAGTTTAAACAGTTTATCGCACCCATCATAATAGAATGAACATGAAATATTTGATTTCTAAGTCAAATTGAATGTTGATTATGTCATTTAATAAATATCCTTTGTATATGCATGTAAAACTTTTGATGTTTATATTACTACGATTATTCCCTAGTCGTCTCTATTCACGCAAGTTTGTTTTTCTCTAATCATCAGAATAAGATTGGAACACGACTTATGAAAAAGCTTTTACGTATTTACAGCCAGCTTATTTAAAAAAAAAAGCGTACAAGGCAGTATTTAGTTTCAGAACTATTAATTGCCTTGTCTTAATATGTTTTAGTTTTGCCCAATCCAAACCGTTATGCCACTACTGTAACATCAAAGTGCATTTTATATGAAACTTAGTTATGATAAGCTTGATGATGTTTTTAAAATAGTATATCTCTAAGCATTAATGTAACACAATGGTTTATGAACTAAATAACTGGTTGGCGATATAGAAACTGGTAATGCCAAACAGACAGTACATGTTAGCAATGTTTGTATCTAGAAAAAACTTATACAAAATGTAGTGGAAGGGTCCTCTGCTCTATTGTCAAATAATTATACCCATAGTTACGATGTTCATATGTTTTTTTTATGGACTAGGTTGACAAACGAGCAAGTGGTTTATCTGATGGTAAGTGATTACTGCCGTCCATGGACATTTGCAACACTACAGAACTTTACAAATGCGTTACCAGCCTTTAAGGAGGATCTTTTTTGGAAAAAGTGGGAGGGAAAATGAATGAAAGGGAGAAGAGGGACACAGGGAGGGAGAGGGGAGGTAAACAGGGAGGGAGAGGGATGAGCCTCTGGCCACCTCACTCATCGGACGAAACGCGGAAGTAAATACACTTTCACTTCATGCCGATTTTCTGTAAGATCATGGTACTTATCAGTTTCGAGCCGGCCTATTCAGCAGCGGGAACAGCTGCGTGGCCTTACCGCCCTATTAAATCAAATCATTGGAACCTTTTCTTTTTTGAAGGTAATTAAACACTTTGATTTAATATCATAAATCATAAGCTATGTTTATTTATTTTCTAATTAATATTAAACTAGACAAAGGATAAAAATAGAATTTTGAGTACTCCAAAAAACTATTAGTATACTTATAAGAATCTCTAGATTTTTTTACTATTATTGTATTGATTTCTCTATTTAGTTTCCAGTTTTTTAATAATTATATAATAATGTAATTGATTAATGAAATTAAAATTAACTATATACATACATGAATATATTTTGCCTGAACAATTTATTATAACTGTATATTTCTAAGTTATATATAGTATTACTGTTTACATTGAAATATTTTCTGTTTAACTTTGGAAATCGCTATCTATTTTGATAAACGAATGGATACTTATTTTTAGACAATAAAAGAAATTAGGCTTCAAATAATCTCTCTATAATTAATCATAGAGTTTTATATATTGTGAAGAAATCCTTTAAAATAAAAAATTAATCACCCAACATTGGTCGACGGATGGCGAATAAAAATACGTGAATTGAGAATTGCCTTTTTTTTGAAGTTGGTTAAGGACAAAATAATGTTTTAAGGGATATGTAATATCTTGAATAGCAAATCTTGCGCCCGAATTAAGCGACACCTTTTTATTTCTGGTAGTGCCTACTTCTTATTATTTTATTTTTCTACACTGTTTTCCCTATAACAGTTAATGATCTAAGTGGGGTATTTGCATTCACTGTCAACGGTTTATTAAACCACTTAATAACTAAACACGCAGTAGTTCGTGTCAAAATTTATGGTCAGTAATAATGTAAATCTGAAATTCAAACGGGGTGAAACTGCAACTGCATAGCAAATGGAATCGGAATTGGTAATCTGTGCTGACGATAACACGGCCAGCGAATTTTGTTGCTGTAATAATATAATATGAAGTTACATTGTTTATAGAATCTACGATCTAATACGATCCGAAGTATATGATATAGGTATATAAAAGTCGTCTCTCCATCCAATTATTTTTTGAATAGATCTTATATGTAAAACAGTTTTCATCTGATTGACACCCTCATCTTCCAATTGTTACAAATGTGAATTAGGACGAAGGTCTAAAAGTCTGGACTTCTTAAAGTACTAATGATCTTAAATTAGACTAAGTTTTGGCCACGTTTATATTAAATAAATTAATACTCAACTCTCAATTTTTCTCTAGGACACATAAAAGCTAAACATGTATCGCAATGGATTGTTTAATATTGATTGTTAATGACGTAATCGTGTTTTCCAAGGGCGCAGATTGCTTCCTAAAGGATAGACGAAGCAACAAATATACTATCAGCTTCTCGCCTTACTTACTACGTAACAATAAAAGTTTTTCAATATATGCTGGTACTTGTTTATTCGTACTTGTGCGATGCGATGTACGCGTATTTGTGGTATACGGGCTTATTTAATTAGATCTCACTTTGTATGACCCCACCGCTATTGTGTGAAGTACGCTTTTAATTAGCAGACGTTAAAGCAGCCTGACGTCGTTTGTTACGATGTAAAAATTTCCACTAGTCAAGCTAATCAACCAAGGCCGCATTTATAAAAAGGCTGTCGACACACCACGTCGGTTCATGTCGAAATCAGCAAAGAACAGAAAGGCACCTCCTGCATTTTTGCGAAATTCTATTTTTTACATAATTGAATTCATAATTTTTATTTTTATCTATAGATATTTTTTTCCCAAAAAATCTCATTTTTTTAGTGCAAATTTGACGCGTATATAAAGACCACCTATTTTTAGGAAATAACGAAGTATATAAGCACCTCCACAATTGAAAAAAGAAATATATAACTTCACCATTACTTTTAAATGCTGTTTTAATTAAGTATTGCAAATTTAAGGGAGCTAGCTAATTCGTGGTGCAATTATAACACTTTTGCGTTATTAACGCTCTCCTGAAAACTGGTAATTTGTAGATATCCGTTGTGTTCGACGTCGTGTTCTTTGCTGCCGTCGATGTGTACGAATGTCTGTGGAACAATAAACAGCAAACTCGCGCAATGGCCTGATCGGAATCCGCTGAAATTATTTTATACAAAGTATGGACATCCTTCTATCTTATCTTATCTTAACTGACGTTGACGCTTTTAGCCTATGCAGCTCTGTAAAGCTTCATCGGATCGCCTTATCCGTGGAAATGCTAGTTTCCACGAATTGGATAGACCCACGTCCTGCGGGGTCATGCATGAGGACATGCGTGTTGTGTTAAAATTTTAATTTACTTTACTAAAATTACTCTTCTTCTTTTTTTTCTTCTTATTCTCAGTCTTGGGATAGAATGTTGTAGTGCGTAACCTAAATTTAAAAAATTGGAGAAAAAATAAATAAGTAATCCACCTCTATTTCAATTGTTCAAACTCATAAATAAGTTATGTTAAAACAATTTCGTATATTAGGCTTCATCCGTGCTAAACATCAGCTATACGTAAAGCGGGGACTAAGTTTCACTGTGTGCAAAGATTGGTGGCCTTTACAGATCAAATCAAAATATTTTTATTCACATAGGCCTTTACAAGCACTTTTGAATCGTCATTTTTACATCTCAGTTCGTGAGCAAGCCACCACCGGCTCGGAATGCAGTTTTGCTAAGAAGATCCGGTGAGAAACTCAACAGTTGCTCTTTTAAAATTTCGTTTCGTACAGTGCTACCTTGATACAATAATATCCATCCCACAACTAAATGACTCACATTTTAGTCCACCAGAAGAGCTCTTGACAAGTACAATAAGATTTATGCCATAGATTATTTCAAATTTTAGTTTTCAAACGCTCAAGGACATCTTGTGGAATTTTCTTATATAAGGGTATACTCAGGCCTATGAAGAATTTTTTTCATTTTTGGAGACGAAAATGAGGTGTCACAGCTTGTTCTTGTTTCTAGCATTCACCGCGTCTTTGTTACTGAGTTTCAAGAAAGTATTGAAATTTTGTCGGATAAATGATATGTTACAGAGTATTATATTGTGAGGCAACCATTAAAATACCACTTAAAAAAAAAAAAAAACCTCTCGCATCGTATATTCTTTCCTAAGTACAATATAGTATTAGTACGTTTAAAGACGAAAAGATTACGCGTGTTTTGTATTCAGTTTTTATTTTGTCAGTTACTTAGTACTTAGTTTAAAAATAAGTTGTTATTGTGTGCAAAATAACTAAATATATTAACCTAACGACGGTTATCAGTCTTTAGTTTTATATTTGTTTTTCTTAAGAAAATGTTATTCGACGTTTTAAGCGAAAATAGAACGTAAATTTATAGCTGCATCAATACTACGTTGCGGCATTTATAAAAATTGTTGGAATTATTCATCATCAGAGGCACCCAGTAAATTGCTACAATGCATTTTTCATGAGGCAAGAAATATTGACGCTCTGAATACCAAATTTAATTATAATAATAGTTTCTAACCCTTTTGCCGTTCGCAACTTCTTCCAAAGACACAATTTTATTACCAACAAATCGATGTTCTAGAATTGTTCCTAATGCAACGTAAATGAATCTATTAGCCACAGTATTTATTTTTATAAGCCATAACGGCACTTTATTCCTAAGTTTATTTTTTATTTTTAGTCATTATATAATGCGGTACAAATTAAGGATCAATTTAAAGAACAATACAAACTACTTTTGCTTCTGTCCTATATTTTATTAAAGTATGGTCTCCCTCTGCTCAATATTGTCGAAATATTTATAATTACAGATAATTGAAACAATTATCTGTAATTATCTGTGCATTTGTCCGTATGTAAAACGCTCTTATAAGGTGAGATATTTCTACCTACTGTCATTATCTTGCAATTGTAGCATTGCAGCTTTTTTTTAATAAAAGAAATAAAAGTAAATTTTCTGAAAATATTGCCAATCACAACGTAACACACTATTTGTAAATTACCCCGCCAATAAACTACTAACAAAAAAAAAACATTTGTCATAAATCATCAAAACACGCAATGCAACTAATTAAAAACATAAAGATGCATGAGTTTTCGCCACTGTCAACTAAATTCTACACTGTTATTTTATAATAATATAATTTTCAAACCTTCAATAATGAAACATAACGTTATAATAATAACGTGAATTCAACTGATGTAAACAATTGGTTTCATATGCGTTGCTTGCCGATTTAATCTATGAATATACAGCGAGCTTCATTCTTCACTACACAATACTACATAAGCTCTTGAAGTGCTGTTCAATGTTGAACATAATAATTGAAAGGATTTTTTGTTAACTGTTTATACACTCTCAAGCGTAGGTGTAAATATAATTTATTATTTGCTACAAATTGTGTGTTTTACATTTGATTGTATGAACATAAGTGGGAGTGTGTGTAAATATAAGCGGTCATCAAATTGAAAAATCGTAAGCTGCCGAAACGTATGCAAAGTCCAGTGAAAAAAAAAATCTACTTGGAATTTCTCTTTCTAACAAAATTAGTCAAAGCAGAAGTTCGAAAGAATTGTTTAACAAGCACTTTCCGGTTTCACGACACCAATTAAAATTTCTATTGCTTCAGATTAACGTGGTGAATAGAATAAATGGCTGAATTATTCACTATTTTATATTCCATTTTTCTGATGTCATAACAAGTTTAAAATTTGTTTATTTGGGGCCGGATCATATACTTTTTCCCCGTTGTATTAATTTTCATTTTGTTTCATATTTGTTTAATTTAATTAGTGAAAACAATATCACCTGCAGCAGTGGTTACCTGTTCAGAAACCTCATTTCGTAAAAAGTATTAATTTTAAATTGATTACATAAAATATTGTAGAGAAACTTGTCATGGTTTTGTAGATATACTTAAATTTTGACACTACAACTGAAGTTCAATTACAGATTTCTATGAAGGAACAATTTAAGAATCGAGTACAAGGCTTATGTCTATATGATTCAATCTATCTCCGACTTTTATGGCAGAATGCCTGTAAAGACTTGAGATCCGATTTCCAACCAATCTATTTCAAGTACTCTCCTAGTGCTTGCTCTGATATATTCCGCTCTAGCAAAAATATAATATTATCATAAGGGCATTAGACGTCGAAAATTTTATTTATGGAATATAAACTGACAATATACTATTTAGAGTGTTTTTTTTTATAAACAAATTATGTATCTAATAAAAACGTATCAAATAAAATTGTTAATAATATACGGTTGCAGGACTGTTGTGTCTTGTCAGGAGTTTAAATTAGAAATAAAACATGAGAAAAGCCGTATAGTTTCTCAAAAATTAACACGTTACAACTACAATAATAATCTACATTAATTTATTGATACAAAATGTGAGGTAACGAAACTAATGATTTCATAAACTTAAAAAAAAACATGATTTTTAATATCAATTAATGTAATGTAAAAACAAACGTAATACATAACTATACATATAGTACACACTATATGGTTTCGTGTCATTATTTACCTTTTAACTACACAGTTAAAAGGTGAATAATAACACGTTAAAATATGCAATTGAACATTTCTAACGTGAAATAAACTTCGTACTGACGATTTGTTTTTTTTAAACGGTTTTATTTCTTATCGAGTTTAATAAAAAATTAACAAAAATAAAATGTTAGTTGTGTTTTTTTTTAATCTACAAAACTAATAGTAATCTAGAGCAAATTATATTATACCAACAAGTTTAGTTTAGTCATATATTTATTAATTAGTTTACAAAAAGGAGCTTTAAACGAAAACGTCGATTTGGCAAAGTCCAAATGGTATAAGTGAATACGGTTCAAACTTACAGTGGTGTAGAGACTCGTCACCATAAAGAGCAATAATGTTATCATACACTATCCGGGACTTTACAGTTTACTTAAAACCGATTTACGGAGAGTTGTAATTTTTAATGATAAACTTCAAATTTTGTAAAGAATCGCTTTTCAACTTAGACGAGATAGACTTTAAATAAGATTTATCAAAATGGGAATAGCAATACACAAATGTACACAAACTCCCAACTGAACTCACTTATTCAAGATTATAATTCAAGTTTAATTGCTCAACTCTCGAGCAATTGAAATGATTTATGTGGGAATCTAACGCGAAACCTTTTTCTCTGTTGTGCCGGCACAAACGTTTGCTCATGTGTAATGTTCACATTTCCATTGGCTGTATTTACTCAGACTATTTTAAATTAAATGAAATAGATTACATCTCTCAACTTGAAAAGGTTCAGGCCACTACATTAAAACGGTGTTTTAATTTGAACCACAATGTTTCTTTTAGATTTACGGGGGGTGAGTTAGACATCGTAGATTATTAATACTTAGTGGCATTATGAATTTAGTGTTTGCAACCAGGTTAAAGATTATTTATACGTATTTTTTTTTTATAATGAAGTAAACTATTTTAGAAAAGTTCTTAAGTTAATCTTGGCATCTGAAAACAGATGACACCATTGATCCCGAGATTGTGCTATCTCCTACCAGTTTGGAAGCTGGAGTTCCTGGAGATCTTTAATGACCCCGTTTGCCTAGGGGTTTCTCGGACGACCAACAGGTATGTCCGGTACATATATGAAATCTTCGAATTCAAGAATGAGTTACTTTTTCAAGTTATCATTTTTTTTTGCACATTGCACATTAGGTTTGAAATCCTGTTTCATTAATTATTGATGAAATAGAATTCTTCAGGCATGATCCAATATAAGTAGTAATAGTTATGTAACATAGTATTTGTTATTATGGGGGTCATGGGTTTAAATCCATCGGAGAATAAAGACATTGTGCACTACGTTGTCGTCAACCGTTTTTTACATTTAATAATAATTATATTTATTTCAAATATGCTTTTAAGCTACCACCAGCTCGGAATTCTGTTTTGTTGAGAAGCTCTTTTAAATAACATTACAATGTTAAGCCATAAAATATAATGCATATTCTACATTAAAGCCAATTTACTTCTCAATACACTATATAACGATATTTGTATACTATATCACACAAACATAATGTATGTATTGAACAAAATTACACCATGTATTATAATAATTGTCATAGCATAACGACACTATTACTAAATCACAAATCATGAAATACGTACAATCTTAGTAGAGCCACGCAGCTGCTTCCGCGGCGTGAAATGGAAGTATTTTTGCTTCTGTGTTTTCTCCAGTGAGCCAGATGGCCGGTGGCCCATCCACTTCCTCCCCTTCAGCCCCCTCTCATTTCCTTTCCCACCCCTGCCTCCATCCCCTCCTTCACTCCCTCCCTTCCCCTCTCGCTTCCTTACTTCTCCATCCTCCCTCTTAAAAACTCCCACTTTAAAGGCTGGCAACGCATTTGAAAGTATCTCATTCAAATATTATAATTATTGAGGATTGGAGGTTTTATAAGGCATATAATGTTATATGTCTTATTTAACATTGTAGCACTCTTTCAACGAAATTTACGCTATTAATTATTTTTGTTGACAATATAACCAAGAAGTTTACATACGGAACGGGCAGTTTATTCCAGTAGCTTTATTTTTAGGCCTATTAGAGTAATTTTAAATTAATATGTAAATTTTAAGTATGTTTTGCCTTTAGGCAGCACTGATCGATTACGTGAGCCCCTTGCTTATTTGCCTTCTAATTTACTAATTTATGAAAAAAAGCATTTACTTTGAGCGGTTGTTTGTTTTTACATAAGAAGATATAAACTTTTATTATTCTAATAATTTGGACATGGCTTAGGCAGATTTATTATTAGGTCTGTCATAAATATTAGAATAACACATGCTTGATAGCCGATATTTCGATCTCAGTAGATGAGGTAAGTTTGATAACAATAGATTTAACAAAGCTTTTTACCAGAATTGATTTATGTAATGAAATGGCCATTAGGAATATAATTGTCGTTACCTACACAGATTTACTTGTATACTAAATTTACTTGTAGTCTAACTTTAACATCGCAAATGAAATTTATATACACCCATTCAACTATTTCATAAGCGGGTTTTTTTTGGAACGAAAACGAAAAATAATCCTAAGTTGATCAATTAGAACGTATCGGTTAAAAAAAGGCATCAGATTGAAATTCCTAATTTCTCCCTTCTTTCTGATACACCTTCAGATAACAATTTTAAAGCGTAGCACTGAAATCATAATTAGAAAGCATATAAAACGATATTCAAACACTGGTAAAAAGATATTATCGCTAACTCGTTATAACATAAAAAATTTCAAATTCAGCTTAGAAAATCACCCATCGTTGTAAGACTGACTGCTTAAACATCAAATCATTATTTACCCAAAAACGACAGATTTAGAGGACAACAGTTTAGGTGTATTCTGCGGATAAATAATGAGGGTTGGATTATTTAAGGACGAATCGGCCTAACATTCAGATTTATTTACCTTTAAACTAAGAGGTTTTGGTGGCATGTTCGGTGTATGTAGATAGTTTATTCTAGAAAGAATTACGAACAAATTATTATTACGATTAAAAACAAAATACGTAAATGTCTCAAGAAATTTACCATGTTGTCAGGTTTAAAAGACGTAAAATATTTTTTACTTTGCTCTTAATTAAAGTTTGTAAAATATGTATTCGTTTTAACATTAGAGAGTATTAAGAAATACTTTAATATGAGTATATTAGCGGAGAGTTCCGCTCAAAGAAGGGGCAAAAACACACAAGTAAGCTGTTTCATCTGTACAATACGGTGGTAGAGCCACGCAGCCGTTCCCGCTGCTGAATCGGCCGGCTCGAACCGGACTAGAACGACGATCTCACAGAAAATCGGTGTAAAGTGGGTGTGTTTTTGCTTCCGCGTTTCGTCCAGTGAGTGAGGTGGCCAATTGCCCATCATCCTCCTCCCTCTTCCTTACTCTCCCTTTAACAAACGATTACTATCGCTACATTCTCAGTATAACATACTCTATTCACGATGAAAAGAAAGATCGGAAAACTAAATGTATTTTCGAATAACGGTACTTAAGATAAAGCAATTCTGAATCAAATCTGAAAAAAAATTAAATTATAAGAAATCTAAAAGATAAATAATCTATTTGAGAATAAAAAAAAGATAAAATAGTATAAATTAATACGTGAATAGAAAACTTTGAACCCTTTTCTTTTTTTTTTAATTTTTTTTTATCATGGGACATCGCACACATTGCCATCTGATCCCAAACTAGGCAGAGCCTGTACTATGGTGATCAGACAACTGAT
>DWHO01004949.1:0-10662 GCA_018247575.1 Eurytides lysithous rurik | reverse complement strand
ATATGTGCTCTAAAAGTCATTTTGGAATCAAAAGTGACGCCTAGATACTTGATCTCCTTTTTCCAAGGGATAGGCTGAATAGGCGAAACCATTCGCCGAGGTGATTGGCGGCGCATTGGAGGCGGGTTTTTGGGACATCTGTATATCCTACTGCAGGGACCGGAGCAAGTTCTACAAAAATAAATGATAAATCAGCACTTGACATTGCATAAGTTAGTTAGAAACTAATTGTATTGAACTAATACTTTTTTCTTTCTTTTAAGTAGAAGTTCTTCAGGCTTTCAAGTAGTTTAGTAGAATAGCTCGTTGTTATATTTTCCATCATCGATCGAAAAATCATTCGTTGATTTTTCTTTGATCGAATATGCTAGTTCTTTCCTCTTACTCCTAGACCTACTTATTAAAAATATAAAATATAGCAACATTTTTTATTTGATCTCAGCGACGAGGCAAGCAATACAATGTCTGATGGGAAGCGATACAGTGCAATATTATTTGAATTAGCAATTAACAGTAAAAAATTGTGCTTTACCTTTAGCGTTGTATTTATCATATCTCAAATCATCAGATCTAAAAATCTGTAATTTCTCTGGAAGCATTGCCCGTTTTATGGGAAAATAATAATGTTCGCACGCTTCTGCTATTCCACTAGATGGATACCACAAAAGTCTGACCACTAAAAATGTCATCGATTTGTCTTTGAAAGTGTCTCCGGCTTAATGACATACATGTATCCATGGGATATGTATCTATTCAAAGTATCTTGTCTGTTCTTTTCAGCATGCGTAGTAGCAATTATTCAATGCCCTTTTTGAAGAAATAGTGCGGACGGGAGGCAACAAACTCTTTAAAGGCATTTTGTACTGCCTTTCGGTATGTTTTTTCTTATCAAGAATTTCTAGTTTAAATTGAAGGAAAAGTTGAAGTCTGCTGGCGCAAAATCAGGGAGGTTTAATGGGTGACGTAGAACTTCCAACCAGATCAGTGTAGTATGTGATCAAACGTGGCATCACAGAAATAGCTGGGACGAGCGATTACCCAAAGTGGGAATGGTGTTCAATTCCTTACAGTTCACGCGCGCATTAAGGCTTTTGGTGAGTATCTGTGATGAACAACACCAAGGCCACCAAACAGTGAGTATCACTTTTCTAGCGAGATGTCTTCATTTGGAACAAGCCCGGGTTAAACAGGTTCAAGGTCTAAAAAATGATGAGTGCTTACGGTTATCGATCGGTTAGATCCTTTGGCCCTGCGGAGAGACGTTTCGTCTCTCTGCGTTTTATCGGACATACCATGGGGAGTGTTCTGAGGAATTATTCGGATTAATACCAACTGCTAAGTTCTGCCTCCGAACAACGCGACAAACCTCCAGGTACCATCCATTGCACCTGTATGGCTGGCAATCGACCACCGTGCGCTTTTCCCGGAATTTTCTCGCGCGCACTATTAACTTGTGGAATCGGTTGTCCCCAGCGGTATTTCCGGACCGATACGATATTGGAACCTTCAAGAAGAGAGTATACTCACACCTTAAAGGTCGGTAACGTATTTTCAAGTCCCTTGATTATGCAGATGTCCACGGGCGGCGGCGTCCGCTTACCATCAGGCGAGCCGCTTGCTCGTTTGTCACCTAATCCCAATAAAAGAAAGAAAAAAAAAACTTCTTTCAACCCAAATGACAAAGCTATAAAAATCCAATGTATTCTGTATCTGTTAATCAACATAAGCTATAACCTCAAAGCGTTCGTTACTTTGTCGGTCAACTTCACGCAAATGGACCAATATTGTTTTAATGCATATAATTTTAAAAAAAAACCTGTAGATTGAATATAATCAGCATCCGATTTCACTTATAATTTGTGGCTGTTCACTCTAGTTTTTGGGCTTACTATTCGTATCGAAATTTCCAGATCAGAAGCGTTCGAACCAATAATTAGCATTCGATTGTAACCTTCAATACACATACGTTGTTAATGTAGAGAGCCGTTTGCGCCATAGCTACCACGACGAAACTCGTAGACGAAAAATAGAACGCTAATCAATAAACAGATGAATGAATTTCCAATAAGCATTTCAAAATGTTTAATAAAATTCATTCTAATTAGAAATCTTTCTAAAACATATGACACATAAATTATATTACAAATTCCTAATTTTATAATCGGTCACAAATCTTACAGATGTGTTGCCTGACGAAAATAAAATTTGTTTTTATGCTCGTCTTCTGTTAGAGTGTTGTATTTCATTCTGCAATAGGACTGTCTCTCAATCTCAATTTTTTGTAAAATGTATAATCGACTTCATATAAATCCTACTTATATTTAAGCACATGTTCGCAGTACAAAGTGCAATCACATATCTATAAAATCAATAAAATCACAATGAAATTTCTAAGGAAACCTTAACCTTCTGAGGAAGCCTTGCGATATACCGTTTACAACAAAAACACGCATAATTATGGAGAACTCAACAACTACTTGTCAAATCTTGCTAAAATTTATATGGGATAACACGACAAGCACCAGCTTTAAAATATTACCATCAAAATCGGTACACCCGGTAAAAATTTATGAGGTAACACACATAAAAAATACAGTCGAATTAAGAAGCTCCTCCTTTTTTAAAGTCGGTGAAATTTCTTTCTTTTACACACAAACGCTGACCCTTCTTTAAGATAGTAATTATTTTGTTTTGCAAAAACATGAAATACATATAAATAAACTTTACATGAACAGACGCCCAGATCCGAAACTATTATTAATTATTTTTGTAGTTCATGCTAATTTGCCTAGTTGCAAATCGAATTTACGACTTGCAATGCCGACGTCAAGGCAACTGAGGCGATATGTCATTTCTCATCAGTTCTTCTTCTATATATTAATATCCATATATTCGGTCTAAGATATCTATATTTCATTATTGTAGAGATGAAGAACTGATGAGAATGACAAGTCCAGAAATCCATAAATAACTTTTATATGATATAATAATGTTTTAAAGAATTTACTTTGTGAATGAAACGATGTTTTAACAAATTTTTATTCGGTTCAAAGTCTGATTGTACTTCTCTCTCTTCTTTCCCAAGTGAAATACGCAGTCTCAAATCTACAAGGTTTCAAAAAATAAAAAAATAAAGATATACATATAACAACAGTAACACGTTAATATACATACATATATATGTTAAAGCAGCGTCGATACCGAGTGTCATTATTTTATTAGATATGTATAACATATTTATCTTGTTTTATTTCCAACGTCCAAGATTATATGTGGATATTCATATAAATTTATAAAACTTGTAGTGATAAAACGGTAAAAAACATACAAAAGCTTACATTTGTCAAGCATTAAAGCATGGTTCGTCACTTCGCTATCTTTAATTTAATTAAAGTTAATACGAATGGAAGCTCGCTTGTCTAAACCGGTAGCTTCATTTACTCGCCAAAGGATCGGGGGCGGACGTCGGCGCAGTTTAGTAAATTTGCGGTGAACCGACCGCCGTGCCGAGTTTGATTCATTACGAGTTGATTAGACCAACCTGGATTTTGTCCGGTGTTTCTATTTCGCATCATGTGATTTGCACGAACATATTGCCGTCCTAATAATGTAGGTATCGTCGAAACATTTGCTCATTGGAACGACCTGATTCTGATTTTGCTATGTAAGAGCGAGGTGAAATAAATTTTTGTATCGAGAAAAAATATTTTTCTTTCCACTGGTTTGTAACTTTCAATGGGGCTACTAGGTATTGAATTTTAATTTTGTGCATATGTTGTTATAATCGAGCAAAAACCGATCGCTAAATTTAGACTAGTAGGCAACATGACTGGTATGACTTACCGGGAATATCATAACATTCGGTGAGAAATGTGGTTCTCTCTTAAGGTATAAAGAAATGGGACGAGTAAGTTGTATACATGTACTATCAGGCAATGGCCATATCATACAAGCCCAAAAGCCCGGTTTGCCCTATTAAGGAGTAAAACTTATAAATCTTAATTAGCACATAATTCCCGCAACGCTCAAATTTAAAAATAAATTATTCGGGATATAAATTTTATTCCTTAGTAGGGCAAGCCGGGCTTGTATGGTAGTACCGTCACTGCTATCAGATAGTAAGCGACACGTCTATATTACTACTACTATACGTCTATATTACTATTACTACTACTAGTATATACACTACACTGTATTATCTGCGCTGCGTTTTTGGCAGCATTACCCATGAAACCAGAACACAGTAGCGTTACTGTTTCTGCTTAGCGGTAGAATTACTGGCAATGTAGTTTTACCACCCTCCGGCCTCTGCTAAGTCATACCAAATATAATAAATTTATGACAATAATTATAAATAATTAAATAAGAACACATTGACTTTTTCATAAGAGTACTAACCACTCCACCAATGGGCGAGCATTGGTGGAGTGGTTAGTACTCCTGACGGCATAACCATAATCCTGGGTTCGATTCCCACCCAAAACAAAATATTTTTGTTAAGAGCACAGGTATTTGTTCTGTGTCTGGGTGTTAATTATCTATATAAGTATATATATTTAAAAATACATATGTATATATATATCAGTTGTTTGATTACCATAGTAAAGGATCTGCCTTGTTTGGGATTAGATGGTAATGTGTGAGATGTTCCATGATGTTACTATTATTACTATTAAAATATGCCACCATAGCAATTTATACCTATATTATCTATATGTTATAATATAACGCAGACGTTTAAATGTTGTTTGTGTTTGTCACCTAAAAAATAATACGACTTAATCGATAGGTTAAGAAATGGCGACAGAAAGCTCCTTAATTTACAACTAATTACTATCTCAATATTTTTAGTAGTTCCTAATATAATCACTGTAAAGGACGGTACAATATTTATCGAGTCATTCACAATATAAAATGTCAAAACTCTCAAATAGATAAACAGTTAAATTTAACTCAAGCGAATGATTTGGTAATGCGATTGCTTTGAATGGGCACTTCGTAAAACGTCTGCGAATTAATCGCAAAAGAGGAGCTTAAAAGTAATTACTCCAAATGAGCCATACTGATAGAAATTAGTTTAGCTAGGATGACCACGATTTCAAAAAATCTCGTGTTTTGTTAAAATTTGCTGCTCGTTTAATTACGGCTTTGTTTTATATCTCTTCATAGTATGCGCAGAATATATTTATTATGACAACCGTTTTAGTTTAAAAATTGTTTGAACGATGTGTCAATAAGTAAAATCATAGACGAAGTCAATTATAGACGATGCATGAAGTATGAAAATATAAAACAATAAAAATTGCTAGAAAATATAATATTTTCTAGCAATTTTTATTGTTTTATATTTTCTATACTTTCTTTCTATACATTTAACAACGTTATGGCAAAATTTTTATCGATAAAAAATAGAAATAAAAACATACAGCGCTCCCACAGAAAACAAGATATTTTAACTCGTTTTGTGAGTTTTATAAGTTTGGACATTCGTTTTTTTTTTAAACTAATAATATATTTTTTAAAGAGAAAATTTGATAATAAATATTTTATGTAAATAAATCCCTGCACACAGCGCAAAAATTATCTCGTTAAAAAGATTTTTGATATTTTTCTTCAATTAGATTTGGGTAACCTACTGTTGAAGAAATGTGCCAATTACATAAATGTTTTTTTTTTAACAAATGACAAAGTGACGAGAGGAGCAAATCCTGGCGAGGAGACCAGCGCCTTAAGCGATTCCTGCTCATAACAGCACTATGCCATACAGCACGGGTCGGCGACCTTTTCTTATATACGGGCCGAAATATTTTGAGAATATTTGCGCGGGCTACAAATGTTATGAGGATATTGGCGCGGGCATTTCGTCTAATTAACGCTTTTTTTAGATACCCTTATCGGGTACAAGAGCCGCACCGTAGTGGTTAACGGGCCACTGGTTGCCGACCCTTGCAAAGACTTAGATGTCATATCGCTATGCTCAATAATTAGGCAGAAAATGCTGTCCATTAAACAACACGATAGTGCTTACACACTACTGCTCAACGGTAGAATACTGGCATTGCAGCCATTCCAGGACTCTGCCAAAGTGTACAATATACTATTATATTTAAAACTATAAAATAAAGAAACAGTATACATATGTCCCACTGCTGAGCACAGGCCTTCTCTATACAGAGGGTATAAGGGCACAGACCGCCACGCGGCCTCTCTACGGATTAGCAGATTTCACATATTTAAGAAATAATTTTGTTTTTATCGTTTCTCAAATATGCTGGTCTCCTCACGATGTTTTCCTTCACCGTTGAGCACGTGGTAATTCAGCACTAAAAATTCGTATACATTAACTAATTCATTGGTACCCGGCACCGGGATTTGAATTCAGGTAGCTCTAGTATAGTGAATGACACTGAGCTACCACGGTTCATGTATAAAGAAACTATAATGACCTATAAATCTGACACATCAAGTCCCGAAACACACTATGGATTTGGGCCACCGTAGTCGGACGCTGTCTTTGGAGCCGACCGCAGGTGGGGGCTTTAATTAAAGGATTACCCGTTTTTCCGCACGTAACGTATCACGTCGGGAACGTGCACGGAGCGGGTTTCTATCGCTTGCGGATACCATTCAGCGCGTACGTATATAATTAGCGTGATGAAACGGGCGCGGTTACGGTTAACCGGACCGGAGGTGCCGGGCGGACTTTTTTCGGATTTCATCCGGATGCACTCGCCCGATCTATCGATGGCGTGTTTAGGTTTTTCCGTGGAACGGAACGCCGCCTACGTTTGAACCGGATGTTGCAACGATTAATGTGATTGCGCCGAGAGGAACGTTGTTGGGGAATCGTTCAATTTGACTGATTGAATCCGACCCGAGGAGCGTTTATCAGCTTATTACCTTGCAGTAATTACGGTTTACTGGCTGTTGTTTACTCGGCTGGAGCTAAAGCGCAATAAATTATAAGAAAATGTTACGGATGTTCATACGTGTCACACCTTCACTTTTAGTTGCACAAATGTGTTTATTCTTTTTAAACGCAGACACGGACTACTATGAACGGTTTTTTTATAAAGTTAAAAAAATACGTTTTCTCAACATATACTTAGTCTGACCATAAATACTGTTACGATTAAAAATAAACAAAATATTACTTTTGAATTTGGAATTTGTCATTTTTATACGATTGTTCATTGGTTTTTGTATTTTCGCGCCAATATACTGTACAATATTTTGCGATATTAAAATGAAGTGGGGTGTCAAAGAGAATTGAATCGCTGTGATTGCATTACATAAAGTAGGTAAAGAGCTAAATACAATTTGTAAAATCCTCCATACGCTTGGCATTAGTCAAATGTGTACCTATTTATAGGTACAATGAAACCTCCTCTGTTTGTGACAGAAAGATCTGACCATCCACGTAGTGTTCGTGCGAAAAAGGCGTTCAAAGTTTTATTATCCGTCTTCAGTGATGGTTTGGTGAGGTGTTAGCTATGAAGGAGTGACTAAGTCATATTTTTGTGAAAAAGGTATCAAAACATCGGCACGAGTGTATTAAGATATCATTCTTGAGAAGGTTGTTTAGCCAAGGGGCTTAACTACCTTCTCAAGAATTATTGTGAACCTTGTTAAGGAACAACACCATGTTCAATAACCAAGAATGGTCCTTTCAGCAACCGGGTGATAAAGCTCCATCCATCCTATCTTGGTTAGAAACGAACGTTCCGGATGTCATCAGAGCTGAAGACTGGCCGTCATCTAGTCCTGATCTTAATCCACTGGATTATGATTTCTGGTCATTTTTAGAGAGTAAGGCTTGCTCTAAATGCCATAATAAATTGGACAATCCATACGTCTGGCAGTGAAGAATTTTCCCACGGAAAGAGAGCGTGCTGCTATTAATAACTGGACTCAACGTTTAAAGGACTGTATTGCAGCCAATGGAGATCACTTCGAATAAGCTTTATATATTTATATCTTTATATAAAAAGTGATATTTCGTATCACTTTTTAAAAACTATTTTTAATCAAATTATTCACGATATTACGGAATCATCTTAAATTGAGTTGCAAATGTATTCACTTGTCTACTAATTAGTGTTGGATAAATAAATATCACATTCGTGGGTAATTCTTAAAGAAAAATCGATTTATCATTAACTAGCGTCTTTTAATTTTATCTGAAATGATAAATATATACGTAAAAAAATATATAAAATAAAAACGGTTACATCGCCACGTTGCTAAAAAGCAAATAGTTTTAAGATAAATTTTGGACAGTCGTTAGATTTGAGATTGTAAACAATCCGCGTGTCAAATTTCAACTAGGTCCTTTCAACTGTTTCTACTTAATATAGTCACAAAATCCATGTATTATCGTACACAATAATAATCATTTTGACATAATATAATATATAAATAAATAATTACTTTAACTACCTATTTTGCTTCAATTGCCTTTACATACTTGAATTTTTGAAATTGAAATACGCAAATTGAAATGAATACAAATGCTTAGGCGGAAAAGAGAAATAATCGAAATTCGCGTCGAGACAGTACAAACGTTACGTCTAAGCAATCACATTATGCGAAGGGTAGGTACACTCGAAAATCTGCCGAGCATTGTTAGGAGAATGAAGAAAGAATTATAATACCTAAAACGGATGAATGTGCGTCCATTGTTGGCCCCAACAAAATATCCCAATTACGTTGCGGTGGGAGAGATGAATATAATCAAAAGTGATCCCGCTCCTGTAAGGACGGCGCCGGGAAGGGGGCGGAATGAAAAATTTTAATTTCGAATGCAGTTTGTTAAAGAGCGCACAATAATAGGTACGCTGCGGAATACTCCGCGGAAAGTAGATAATCTGCAAAAGGGGTCCAGGCTTGTGTTGTTTTTCTTTTTTTTTCAATTCGCGACGTTATTACTGCTCGCTCGTTGTCGCGTTTCGTTATATATTTAACCGTTAATTAAACGTTATAAGAAGTTTGAGAAATTTTTTTAATGTTCATATTTTATATTCGAGTTCGTCACGTCACGTCACACTGTACTGTTACATTTCGAAGTGAAATTGTAGTCAAAATATATATCCGTTACATTTGCTTTTTTAATTATCAGGACGGCCTTTTTGAAAGTCATTTAACTAGTGTGCAATTTATGTGGGAAAACACTTTTAAATCAATAATACTTGTCTTTTTGTCTATTGATCAGTCACGTACAGTATTACTTTACAGAATAAATATGATCTTATAAAAGACTGCCACATAAAGTAATAAAATAGAAACATTAACTTAAAATGATATTGTTATTAATAATGTAATATACATTTGTGTACAATTTATATTAACTTGCTTTTCGCGTTTGCATATAAAGTTGGAGATCAGGTACTATGTTATTACGACGTTTATATTTGTAAGAATTAAAAACAAACTAACAAGAAAGAAAAAAAAACAAGATTCACGAGATATATAAATTATATATGTATTATATATAAATTGAAATTAGCATTAACGTTCAAATATCTGGATTTCACGATAAGGATTGTTACGTGAAACACAACCACGAACGCTCAGGATAAAAACACCATGAACAATAACCTTTTGACCGCAACTTTATCTAACTGAACCTGAGAACATAAGAAACACAACTTGTATCAATTGACTGACCTTTTATGAGTTGTAAATGTGCGCAGTTATAGTTTATATTGAAGAAATAGTATTAAATTACCAGTAATAAGTTACTGAACAATTTCATAATTCTTTTCATATTTCAAAAAATCATATTTGAGAAAAAATTTAATGTTTTAACGATTTTTAGCACAACAAAGATTATATAAACAGTAGATTGATGGTAGCAAACATATAACAGTTTTTTGACTAGAAGTGATGTCAACTAAAAGAACGTTTCGAAAATGGTTTAGCATTGCAATTAGCCTCCAAAGACAAAAGACAGAGAATCTCTATGCCCAGTTATTTCTCTTGAAACATTATCCTTCGAACCGAAACTTAGTTATGTTTTTCATTTGGTGTATATTAGAATAACTGACGATTATGTGGCACTTTTTCGGGTGGATTCTGTAAAAGAATCCTACAATTACTAATCTCTGCAAATTTAGGATGCATTTAGGATTAAAAAAGTTGGTAAAACGAAAACTGAACTTAATACGCACATATAGTTGCTGTACAATATTATGTTAGTTCTATAGTGAAATTATAACTAAATGCGAGAGTCAGGGCAACATTACAATCCTAAATTATACTTTCCCAGTATAGTGTAGGTACTTCATGAAATACTGGATTTATTAAATCAAAACACAGTTACGTTTTTAAGTGTAAGAAAAAGCTTTACATTGATAAAAACGTTATTGCCACTTGCTGAATCGTTCTTAAAATTTTAAGTAACAAACACACAATACTGAGGATCGTCCATATGTTCATCTGTAGTAAAGACTTCTTGATGGTAATTTAAAGTTAACTTTGCCACTATAAAGAAAAAGGAAAAAGATGGTTGAGATTTAGATTGAGATGATGACTAAAGGCTAATTAAAAGTAAATAAACCGTTACACTTTTTTTGAAATGCGGTGCCTTTACATTGATAAAAACGTTATTGCCACTTGCTGAATCGTTCTTAAAATTTTAAGTAACAAACACACAATACTGAG